>PVKM010013218.1:0-30607 GCA_004027735.1 Carollia perspicillata
ATGGTATTTGTCTTTTACATTTCTTATGATACAAGATCTGTATATTGCACTGTGCCCAGCACCCAAAGCCAAACTATCTTCCATCACCATATATTAGGCCCCTTCTCCCCCTCCACTCCTACCCCATTTCCCCTGGTAACCACCACACTGTTGTCTATATCCATGAGTTTTAGTTTTATATCCTACATATGAGTGAAATCATATGGTTCTTAGTTTTTTCTGACTTAATTTCATGTAGCATAATATTCTCAAGGTCCATCCATGTTGTCATAAATGGCAATATTTTGTCTTTTCTTATGGCTGAGTAGTATTCTATTGTATGTGTACCACATTTCCTTTATCTAAAACCATTATTTTGGTCCTCAAAATAATGATTATAATCACATAATTAATACCCTACATTCTCTTAGACAACTTGAAATCCACCTTTTTAATTTAATTTAATTTAATTTATTTTAATCACCAAATGTTTAAATGGACCATCCTTTAAATGTGCTTCTGTGGTGAAGAATGTTTCAGGCAAAGAGAACTGCAATTGCAAAGGCTTAAATTAGAATGAACTCTGGTTTATGAAGAGACATGGGAGACAAAAATGGAAGCAGGGAGACCACTTAGGACACTGTCCCAATGGTACAGGTGAGGGATCATAGTGTTTTTTGGACTGAAGTGGCTGTCCTGAGATGTGTCAGATTCTTCCTCATTTAGAAGGTAGAGTCAATGTGGTTGATTGATGGATAGGATGTGGGGTATAAGAGAAAGAGAATAACCCAAATGTTTCGAGGACTTCACACCTGAGCAACTGGATAAAGATAGGGTCAATACCAGAAGTGGAATCACTGGATCATAAAGCAGTTTCATTTTTATTTTTTGAGGTATCTCCATTCTGTTTTCCATAGTGGCTGACCAATCTGTATTCCCGATAACACTGCAAAAGGGTTCCCCATTTTCCATATCCTGGCCAGCACTTGTTTGATAATTTATTGGTGATAGCCATTCTGACAGGTGTGAGGTGATATTTCATTTTGGCTTTAATTTGCCTTTCTCTGATAATTAGTGATGTTGAGCATCTTTTCATGTATCTATTGGCCATCTGTGTGTCCTCCTTGGAGAATTGTTTATTCAGGTCCTTTACCCATTTTTTAACTATAGATTGATTTTTTGTTTGTCTGTTTTGTTTTTTGGTGTTGAGTTTTGTAAGTTCTTTATAAATTTTGGATATTAACCCCTTATCAGATGTATCAGACAATGCCTTTTAATTTGAAGTTACTGTTATTATTTATTTTTTTAATTTTTAAATATTTTTTATTGCTCTTACTTTTTTTTTATTCTACTTTCAATAAATCTGGCTGGGTCCTTTTGCTTTACTTATGTCTTTCAATCTGCAAATAGCTGGAGGTTTATTACTGTTGTTTACCTTTTTTAAAGAGTTATTTTACAAACTTTATATATGGCATTTTTAATCCTTACCAAAGGACATGTTTATTGATTTTAGAGAGAAATGAAGGTTGAGGGGAGAAAGAGAAACACAGAGATAGAGAGAGAGGAACACATATGCGAGATACAAACATCAGTACGTTGCCTCCCATATGTGCCCCCTCTGGAGATCCAACCCACCACCACCTTTTGGTGTTTGGGACAATGCTCCAACCAACTGAGCAGTGGACAATATATATAGTCTTTAATAAATTTGCACTTATTTCTATTTTGTTAATGTGTAGTTTCTGTGTGTACTATTATTTTATTATTTTTAATTCTTGTTTTGTTCTTTATTTTTAGTATTCCACTGTTTCTCTACTGATTTCACTTTTTAGTGATTTACTTTTTAATTTTATCTTATACTTAACAAAATCTTAAATCAATTAATATTTAAGTGATTTCTTGAAAATATAAGATTGGAGAATTGTAATAATGGCATTTTAATTCTCCTGTCTACTTTTAGACTTTCTGAAAGTGGAAGGAATGAGAAAATATATGTAAGATGCTTTTTAAAAAGTGACTTCAGCCCTGGCTGGTATAGCTCAGTGGATTGAGCATGGGCCTGTGAAGCAAGGGGTCACGGTTCGATTCCCAGTCAGGGCACATGCCTGGGTTGCGGGCCAGGTCCCTGGTGGGGGACACATGAGAGGCAACCACACATTGATGTTTCTCTCCCACTCTTTCTCCTTCCCGTCCCCTCTCTAAAAATAAATAAATAAAATAAATAAAATATTAAAAAAAATAAAAAATAAAAAGTGTCTTCAAAATAAAAGATACTGTTAAGAAAACACATGCCCTTTAATTCATGTGTTAATTTACATATTGGTCGTGCTCAGTTCATATATCATTTCCCTTTAAACCCAATAAGTTGATATCATATTCATTTTATGAAGACAGACTGGTAATATTGTTTACTAGTTTATATATTTCTTCGCTATTTTTTTTCTTTCATATCAAATTTACTTCTAGGTTTATCTTTTCCAGTGAAGCACAGATGTTGAAAATTTACTTAATAAATGTCTCAATGATTATTACTTCTCTCTCTCTGTCTACATAAATGTCTATTGCACATTCAAACATGGCATGTTAGATTTTCTAGGTAAATAGAACATTCTGGATTCTGGATTGACTATTGTTTCCTTGCAGCAATGTGCGGGTACTGTTATTCTCTTCTGTAGCTTCTAGTTTTACTCTCAAGAAATCTGTTTATAGACTAAATTGTTACTACTTCATACATCTTTTCTTTAAATATTTGACTTCTGGTAAAAACTTCTATAATGCATTTACGTTTAATCTATTAGTAGATTTTTAAATATTTCATGTATGGTATATTTATTGTGCTTTGGATATTGATGAAGTTCTTTCATCAATTCTGGAAAATTTTCAGTCAATATTACCTTTTCTACATCTTACTTAGTACTTGATTTGTGAGACTTAACTAGAATTTATTGATACCTTATACTTTTGTACTTTATAGCATATCAATTTTTTGAGCAAAGATATTATTTTTTAAAATTTAATCTTTATTGAATTTTTTCCATTACCATTTAGTCTGTTTATGCCCCTTCCCCCCAGCAATCACCACACTGTTGTTCATGTCCATGAGTTTTTTTTCCTTTTTGCTGTTTGCCATTGAACTCAGCTAATACAGCTATTGGCCATACTGTGAGCATCATCTAAACATTCTCTCTTTCTCTCTCTCTAAAAGCCCTTTGGCTTTTAAAAAATAATCACTCAAATCTTAACACTGTGTTAAAATATTTATTTTATGTAGTTTTTGATATGACTAGAAAGATTTTTCATCATAGTATATAGATAATATTGCTAAAATTAAAGCTTCTTTTGCTTCTTTACACAAAGTTTTGTTTTTATTATCCATGACATGTGATCTTAGTCTTGAAGTTCTAAGTACTTGAAAGTTTCCTTTACATAATTGTTATTGGCAATTGAACTGACTCACAATGTGACTATTAAAAGAAGTTCAGTTTGTTAGAATGTTTATTGTAGACAACTTAATTAATTACCAAAATTTCAGTATGCAAACTAGTATAGTGATAATTAACTTACTATTTAAGACTTCTTAATTGTTTCTTTGGGTAACCGAATCTTATATAGATGACCCAAACTCATATATTCAGCAGAAACATTAAGAAACTTATCTTGTTGTTTTTCCTCTACAAATTCATGTAAGGAAAAAATTGCTAATTCATTTCTAACCCAATGAAAGGCATTTCTCTTCAACTAATTTATGGAGTAAAGTATGCAAGACGTTCTTGTAAACCTTAAAAATTAAACAACAAAAGTTATCAAGCAACAGATGACCTTATTTGGGAATAGCAGAGGAATTGCAAGTTGGGACATGCAATGTATGGTGAACCATTGGCAAGTCTGAAGAGACAAAAGGGAGATCAGCTTTTACAGGGTTCCAGGAGGCAATTGGGGAGGGTTGTTTTGAACAGGAGTCCATTAGAAAGAAATGAGAATTCAAAGTTGAGGCAGTTTCTTACTGGTGTTTAGCAGAGGACAATTACGGCTGCTGAGATACGCAGGGAGAAATACTTCTTGCTGGTTATGAAACTGTCAGGAGTGGTAGTAAGTGAGAGTCCTCCCTTTATGGTTTCCCCACTCCATTTTGAATGGGGTTTCCTTTTTCCATTTTCATATTCTTTAATAAATTGTGATACTTTTTCTTCACATTAAGCTGAGGTGCTCAGTGATGACTGTGTGGTTCTAACTACCTGTATCTTTAAGTATGGATCATTTTAATTGATAAAATGAAAGAGAAGAGGGTCATTTCAAGAAAGAAAGCAACAAAATCAGCCATTCCTTTTCAGATGTCAGAGCATTCATACAGTTTACCACTCTATTCTTTTAAAAACTTTTTTCCCTAACTCACTACTGCTGACTCCTCTTTTTCAACACAACTTTGTAACATGGAAGGGCCTCCAGAATTTGCTCCTTGGGTCCCTTGTCTTTAAGTACAATCTTTTCCTAAGTTAATTAGTAAAGTACTATGACTGTAAATGCCATGTTTGTGCATGTTAAAGTATAACTTTGAAAATGACTTTGGGGTGATTTCTGAAGTCTGGTTAAATCTTATCCTCAACCTACAAACTTCTAGTTATATCAGTGAATATGAGTAAATTGTACAATCATTGATCCAATATTTTAAGCCAGAAATCTTGGCTTTCTCCTTCTCACTATCCCATCACCTGTAATCCAAAAACAATTTATTTAATTCTACTTCCAAATTTTATCCATAATCTGTTCACTCCCTACTGTCATCCTAATTTAATCCACTATTATTTCTCACTTGGGAAACTGCAAAGGAGTTTAACTGCTCTTTCTGTTTATATTCATAACTTGCTACAGTTATCCCTCTCTCTCTCTCTCTCTCTCTCTCTCTCTCTCTCTCTCTCTCTCTGCTACTAGAGTAATCTTTTTAAAAACTTAAGTCAGATTAGCTCACTCTACTTTCTAAAATTCTCCAAAACTTTTCTTTATGCTTGGAGTAAAACTAACTTCATTTCTATGCATTACTGAGGTCTGTCTGGAAAAAGTCCAGCCATTGTTAATATAATGAGAACAGTTTGCACAATATGGAAGTAACCTGGCAGCCAAGGAGAGTCAACTGGAATGTGCATGTGTGAACGATAACAACTTCACTGTACTAGTCAGTGCGGGCAGTTGACACCGTTGAGCAAGCATGTGTACAGTGTGGCTGTATTCATTCAAAATGACTGAGTGAGTAGAGCAATGAACGCATCAAATTTGTATTAAGCTTGAATATTCCTATGGAAAAACTAGTCGAATGATTCAGAAGGCTTTTGGAGACGATGCAATGAGGGCAGCACAAATAAAAGTGTGGCACAAATATTTTCAAGATAGTCAAGAATCTGTTGTAAGTGACCCACATTCTGGAAGGCCTGCAACAAGCAAAACACCTGAGAATGTTGAATGTGTACAGACTGCGATCAACAGATACCGGTGGCTGTGAGAACTAGAAGCTGATCTGGAGATTTAAAAAACTACTATGTCTGAGATTTTGATTCAGTATCTTGGCATGAAAAGTGTCATGGCAAAATTCATTCTGTGGCTTTTACTACCAGAGCAATGAAACACCATGTTGCAGTTGCTAATGACTTGATTCCAACAAAGGATTTTGCAGAGTTAAACAGTGGAAGAGACATTGGGAGAGGTATGTGAGGTCCCATGGTGCCTACATTGAGGAAGACTACAGTGCCATCGTCCTATGTACAATGTTTCTTTTAGCTTGTATCTTCTTCAATAAATGTCTCTATTTTTCATATTACTTGGTTGGAAACCTTCTAGACAGACTTCATATAAGGCTCCACATGAGCCGGATTCTCTCTACATGCCATTCTAACTTCATTCCACACAAATTTACCCCTGACTTCTTATGCCAAACCACGGTAGATTTCTATTCATTACATAGGAAGTAAAATTTGAACTTCAAGTTAGACTTAAGCTGTCCTTTTGCTCTTGAGAGCTTTTCTTTTATATCTTTGCAAGAATGGCTGCTTGAAATTATTCATATTTAAACATGTTATCTGAAAGTATATTCCAGACTACAATCAAAAATAGCCCTTACCTCTTCTCCCTGACATAATACTTTACCAATCACTGACTTAATTTTCTTCATGGAAGCTGCCATTATGTGAAATTATCTTGCCAGTGTGTTTATTAATGTTTTGACTGAACATGCCTACTAGATTATGAATTTTAAGATAGCAAGAAGCTTGTCTATACATATTAATGAAGAATACAAAATGAAAACAAGTGTATTAATTTTAAGGGATCATGGCAGAAAATAGATTTAAGTTGCAATGTTGAGGCACAGTAAGCTGTAAGGCCAGAATGTAAACCGATTATGGGTTTTCTGGAAGAATAGCCGGGACAATTTAGATTTACAGTTGTAGAGAACAAGAATATGTTTCGTATTTTGCTTTAAAATATCAAAAAAATAGAGCTATTTGAATAATTTATACAACTTCAGTTCCCATGGCCTGCAGAATCCAGTTATTTAGTGTAAAACATGACAAGAAAACCTATTTAAAAGGATATATAGGGTAATAAGTATTTGCTTATTTACACATATGCTATATTTTAATCACATGAGTAAATAATGAGGAAAGTATAAAAAAGTAAAAATAATTTATCTATGGTTGTGTGAGGTATAATTTTTATCACTTTTATATTTTTCTGTTGAGAGATTCTATTGCGGTTTTACCTCAGAGGCATTTGAGATGAAGTAAAGGCAATTTGGCCTTTACTCTAGGGATTTATAATAGATGTTTGCAATAAAGCAATTCAACCATAAAATATATCCGCTAAAAGGTAGGCTAAATGGCTGTTGTGTAAGCTCTCTGACTTTTCTTTGAAAGTTATCATAGTATTTTCAACTTTACCAACACAATCACTGTTAGGCAATTACCTAGAAAATCTCATTTTTAGTGGCTATTCTTCAGAGAGTCAGAATTAGTCTTCTTAGTCCAGGAAGAAGATTCTATGCACATGTTTAGAATAGATATAAAGCAATAATGTTTATGAAGAAAAAGTCAAAACAGAGCGACTAAAAACAAAGGGAAAAGAAAACAATAAATGGAGAATTTACATAATACATTTTTCAATTAAAGAGATATCTCTGTTCTTATTTTTAGCTATAAATAGAAAGATTCAGGATCACTTTGCCTATAATAAATGATAGATAGATAGACAAATGGGCATTATGTCTAACAACTTCATCTAATATTTGTTGAATTAGCACTTGCATTCAAATTTATTATTCATTTTTAATACAAAACAACACACTCATGAACAACATAGCAATTAATACAGCATCACACTAATGAAGTTGTCAATAAATTTTTGAAAATGTAAACTTATTATGTGGCAAATAAAAATAAACTTAACATCAAGGTTCTCAACACAATATTCAAAGTTGAGGGTCAGTGTAGACATTATTTTATATTAGAACCAAGGAGTCCTTGAATAGGTAAGAAATTCACAGGATCTCACTCTGAAATTGAGCCGAGTTTTGTTTTGTGTCAGCAAGAATCTTAACCAAGTTATAGCGAAATGTCCACTAATAAAAGCCAACTGGCCACATCTGTCAGGAATATACTTGCATTTAAACAAAGTCACCTTTATTAGCTTGCTGCAGCCAGGAAGAATGTACACTAGAAGAACTGAGTTACATTTCAAAATGGGTGATAGGAAGGGTGCTCTTACTGGGTTTGGGCTTGTGTTGAGCGATTCTAATGAGGGAGCAGGGAGCAGGCCCAACTTTAGATGAAATGTTGTCAGAAAAGGGGCACTTCATCTTTCAGTAATCTTAGTTCAAGATGTGGAAGGAAAGAAGTAAGGCTGGATATTATTGGTAAGACATCCACATTCTGTAATAAGAATAATTTCTTGGCTATTTTGCAATTTTAGTGTGGTTTTTGTGTGTGTGTGTGTTTTTAGGTTGCATTAGAGATTGTTTTGTATTGGTCTGTGCATGTTCCATTGGAAACATAGTTGTATTCTCCAGAAACATCACATTCTGATTTTTAGGGGGAATGGATTTCAATTTCTTAAGCCAACTCATTTCTGCACAAAAGTGTCCTTGGGGAAATGAATGAAGATTTGGGAAGCACAAACCTGACTTAGGTATTCCTGGAGCCCCTTTCTCCCTTTGCTCCTTCCTTTCTCCTCCTTCCCTTCTTCCCTCCGTCTGTCTCTCTCTCTCTCTCTTTCCCTGCATCTCTCTTCAGAACTCCATTTGAGCTTTCTACGTGGCTAGCTTGGGCTTCCTCATAGCAAAATAGTTTTACTACAGTGCTATTGAATATTTTACACAGCAGCCCAAAACTCCAAGTATGAGTCTTCCAAGAGGCAAGATCTATAAAAATCTGTTTCCTTGGTCAGAGAAATGAGGGAACCCACTTATATTACAGAGGGAGGAAACTGAGACCTCGTGTCTAAATGGGAGTATTGTGAAAGGATTTCTGGCCACATTTAATATGCTACATGTAGCTAAATGAGCAACAATATACAAGTTGTATTTTCTCAAACATTAGTTTACAGGAAATTTTCTATGTTAAAATGATTAGAAAAGAACTAGGAAAATATTTAAAAAATAACTTTCAATCAGGTTAGTGATGCCACTAGATTAATTTGGGGTTAGCAGTGAATTAATCTGTGGTTAAATTAATATAGTTATTGAGAATAGCATTAACTAAAACTGAATACCCTCAGAGAAAATAGGCATGAAATTGTGGATTAAGTTTCTTCTGGACAAAAATAATTTTGGGCATCTCTTTTGTTATTGAGAGAAAACAACATGATTTGTTTTTCTATTCCAATGAATAAAATGTTCAAAGTTATATATTCTCTAGTTAATCCCCTCAAATATATTTAATGTCTAATGAGAATTCACATGTAACAGTCACATCATAGTGAGACTTTGGACATATTCTCTGTTAAGTACTAAGTAATATAAATACTATTTTAAACTCTATTTTTTAAGCCTAGTATGAATTCCAAAATCTGAGGTATCATTGGTATTAAGGATAAACTGTTATATTACAACTAGAGCCCTGAAGCTGGTCTTGCCTTTCTTCAGAGATGATAAATAACATAAGAAACATAATTACTCTATCTATTTTGTTTAAAATAACTGTGAATTAAATGAAGGAAGTAATGTCCATAGAAAAAGAAAGAAGAAACTGCTATCAACGTCCACTTCCATAATCGGTACTCCTAGACCTACTTCTTTTCACTGGTTTAAAGGTGCTTCCAATTTATAATTTGTACTTACAGTGCCAAGGGGAATCAATTGGTTTTTTGCACAGGGAAAGTTATTCTGTCTTGAAAATAATCATTTGTGTTTTTTTAATCCTGTACTTTTGGAAAAGACTTTTTGGATGAAATGTTGTATATACTTTACTATGGTGCCTAATTGTCAGTCAGTCCCACTTTCATGGCAATCAATTATAGAAAATAGAAGGGAATTTCAAACTCAGTGCACTCAGCCAATAAAGATAGAACTCTAATGAGAGATATGATTAAATAATCATGATATCAAGAAGCCAACTTTTAGAATACTTTATACATATGCATGAAAACATTTTAAAAATGCCCTGCATGTGAGAGGAAAAAAATGTTTTGGTTTCATGCAGTGATAGAGATGATTGAATTAATAAACACTAAATTTAAATTGGCTAATACTTTTAAAATTTTTGATTCTCCCAAAAGACAAAGATTAAGATTACTCAACTGTCACCTATGTGATTTTTTAAACTAAATCAATTAAAATATGTAGAACTTATCTTCCCATCTACCAAGGTCCATAAGATTTGCTGATATTTCTCCCAACTTATATGTTCTGTGTTTTGCAAACCACCCCTAAAGACACCATGAGACAAGAAATATAGTTTATTTTTATAATAAAATATTATTTAAAATGTCATAAATATACTTCAGCAGAAGCACCTCTATCTCAAACTTATAGAGTATTTCCTTCAGAGAATTGACATCTCATCCATTTTCAGAGATGCTTCCAACCTCAGTGTTGGAGTTTGTGTGTGTGTGTGTGTGTGTGTGCGCATGCACATACGTGTGTGTTTTGCCCTCCTTATCTAAACCACTAGAGTTTTAAGCTTCCTCTGACCTGTTTATAAGTAATGAAGACTAGGGCCCTGAAGTCTGCTCTCTTTTTCTTTATCAAGATTTAATGGAAAGAGGGGAAGGGAAAGGCGAACACATGCTGTTAGTTATTATCTTTACAAATGACTTGTTAGCCTTTTATTTGCCTGTTCATGCTTCAAACACTCAAAGGACATTTTCAGAATCTCAGTAGATGAAGGTTCAATCTTGAATGACTTGACAGGCTGCATCTTCCTTAAGAGATTTTGACATGATATTAAGCCACAGTTACAAGCCAACACTTGAATGGGAAGCCCTGGGGAAATCTTTCAGGGCTGGAAGACAGCATTTACAGCAGGAGGCGGGTGTCTGCACCAGTGAAGCAAACAACAATACGATATATTTAGTATCGAAAATGGAAGCAAAACTACTGATTCTTTACCACTGGGAACAGTGGAAGAAGTTGAATGCAAGGAAAAAAAAACATCCTTTGGGGCCCCTGAAAATGTTAATTTACCTACAGTATGAAATATTCTCTCATCACAGCAGGTGCATCCAGAACCAGGTGCTGCTCTCAATATTGTCTTTGAATTTATGTGTTTCCTTTGCAGCGAAAGAAAGTGAAGCAGCTGTACTGACCATGTGGAGAGAAAGCAAAGAGCTTTTAATTAGCAATAAGAAGGCTGTTAATTTCTTTTGGGATCTCACTTTCTCTGTCTTTTTGTCTGTCTTTTTCTCTTGCACTTTTATTAGTATCTCAGCAGGAGTTTCTGCGTGTCTCAAAAATCACAAAAGAATTAAAAAAAACATACTATGGTAGATTCAGGGCAGGGGTTGTGTCTGTTTGATGAGTAAAGTTAAGAAATCTGGATAAAGATTTTTAGAGTTTAAATCTACAGCCTTGAACATTCTTGTACTGATAACATCACATAATCAAATTAAGAGATAAAATATATCCATTATTATTATAGTCAACCACTTTGTCCAATTTTTAAGCATTCACACTGTATATATTAAAGGAACAATTAATTAGAAAGCTTTCATTTTAATTCAGTATATTTAAGGACAAAAGCAATAGAATATCTAAAGTGTTATCAATATTAATACCAGGAGAATTTTTTCTCTCACAATATTATTTTGGTATATACATTTTATCATTTTATACAATTTATGTGATTTTTCTACATATTCTAGGTATTAATCAATTATTAATCGTTAATCACTATCACCATACTTGAATGATAGCAATATATATATATATATATTCACACACTCCTACATATGCATATGTGTTTATCTATTTACATATGTATATACATATGTAGTGTGAAAGTACTCTTTTTTCAATCAGGATAAAATAAAGTTTATGTTAGCAATTGTTCTATAATTCATTATGTCCATCTAATAGACACAGGTTTTGTCCAACTAAAAATAGTAACATTTTTCTATTTCCTACTTCCATTTCTAGAATTTTAGAACTATAAGAATTTTTTCATATATTTCTGATGCTTTGAAGTATATTTCTATTTTTAAATCATGAATGCCTCTTTAATTTGCTATCATTTCAAGATCAGCTTTTTCTCCTCCTTGCTGTACTTAGATATTTTAAATTTGCTCTACAAAAAAAACAGCAAAATGTTTAACTAGTAAATAAAATGATATAAATGGTTATCTGTGATAGTGTGATGTTTCCATAATGATTTAAACATTTCCTTTACATTTCTTTCAAAGGTTAGCTTTTTATTGTCATAGCTAGAGCATAGGCAAAAATAGATTAAGATAAACCCATTTGGATTGTGGAACTTTGACTTGAACTAGATCTTAAAACTGTGTAGCTTTAGAATGGGTGGATGGGAAGGGTTAAGACTGCTATCAGAAAAGGAAATAGCCAAGCAAAGCAGAACAGAAATAATAAGGTATATGCATGAGACAGAAGACTGATCTTGCTGGAAAGCAAGAATGAAAGTGGGAAATTGCTTTCAAATGCATTTGGATGAACATGATTTAACATTAAAAAGGATCAGAAAGTGTGTTCTCTGAGCTTCCTCTTGATGTAGTTAAAAATAAATGAATAAAAATGAATTATAACATTATGGCAAAAACTAATAAATGAGTGATAGAATGCAGCAAGGGCTTCAAAGATTACCAAACATAGGTAGTATGTCTTGGTTCAGCTACAACAGTTAGGGGCTATGAGTTCTGTTACTTGAAAATCAGGACATTACCTCTATCATAGGTTTATTTAGATGGTTAAATAGACATTTGGGGGCTACATTTGATAGATAATAATCAGGAAGCAGTGCCTTCTCCCTACTATATTGAACATACTTTGTTGTATCAATTACGGCTGACACTTAACACCTTAAGCAAATCTTGTAGCCTCTTAGTAACTCATAACTATAAGAATAAATTGGTCTATAAACAGATTAAATAAAAACTTTAAACTCATGTCCACTTTCACATTCCTTAATTTGCTAATCTGAGGCTTGACCCATGGCGTATGGACAAGCACTTGTGAGGGTTGGGGTAGGATGTTGCAGGGATGTGGTTTGTTCTCTCAATTTCCTTGTTTTGCCTCTCTCCTGGGATGAACACTTCTTACTCCAGAGTTAGGGACATGGGAAGGAAGAAAAGCAAAAGTATAATTTCTTTGTACTTAACTGATATTATATCATCTCCAGACTATGTTTTAAAACCTACCTCTCAATTGCTTCTGCTAGAGTTGCAATCCATTGCAACTCAGTTGACTATTCCATTCAGTAGGGATTTGGACACCCCAGCTGGCTCCCAACTTTAATAGATTCCTCTATAATGATTTCAGGGTGACCACCTTCCTCATTGTCCATGTTTTTCTGTATAAGAAAATGAATCCTTGTGCCTACTGAAGAGGCAAAACGCAGCATGACTGACTGCTCACTCCTCTTGCACTGCCCTACTATCATGGGTGACTAGATGAGAAATAAGTACTGGTCTCATGTCTCCACACCCAACTAATGGGCATTTAGATGTTATAGTTCTGTACATACCTAAGGAGGGTGTGTATGTCAGCTCTCTCATATGTCAACTCCAATGCCTGTGAGTAACTTCCTAAAGCCTCCCTTCCTAACTTAGGTTGAGTAAAAGGGTGAAGGCAAGTACAGTCTCCTTTCTGATGAAAAGAATGAAAACTACTAGACCATTCATTTGCTATGTCTATGACTTCCTTAAAGAATTGCCTCAAATATCTGATCTCCACTGATATGACTGGTCAGTGTGTATGGTAGCTAACAGAGCAACAGTGACTCTGGACACCTTCTAGTTAGACCTACGAAGCTGTGTCTGACATCATTCTTTAGAACTTGTCATAGTTATTGTGTCTTTCCTGAGCCTTGAGTCTGTAGTGCAATTTTGGAATGGAAAAACTCCTTTCTACACACTGATAAACATAAGAATCCCTTAGAAGAGCATGTCTCAACAAATTAAAGTCTTCATTCGGTTGCATCGTGAGATAGGTATCTCTAATTCTAATGAGACATTAATACAGTTTTGTTATTCATTCCATTAATGGATATAAAAACAATGAAAATTTCACTGTTCACTCACATGTAATGTAATTTAGTTTTCACTACTGAAAAGAAAGTAATAGACATTAAAAATTCCAATAAGTTTGTCTTCATATTTTGTAGATATGATATTTCAGATTTGGTAATATATTTATTACTTCACCAAATATTCTTTTTAAAAATAGATATTTTTGTTGTTTTCATTCAGAGGTATATAAAATATACCTTTTGATTATTTTATTATTTTTTGTCCTCACCCAAAGACATGCTTATTGTCTTTAGAGAAAGGGGAAGCAAGGGAGAGAGCGAGAGGGAGAGAAACATCAATGTGAGAGAAACATCATCTATTAGCTGCCCCTTGCACGTGCCCCAACCAGAGCTGTACCCACAATCCAGGTGTGTGCCCTAACTGGGAATCAAACCCGTGACCTTTCAGTTTATGGGACAATGCTTTGACCAACCGAGCCACACTGACCAGGGCTGATTATTTTATAGTTCCATTTATATTTGAAGGAAAATGTAAGGATAGTTTTCTAAACGATGAGGATAATAATAGTGTTTTAATACAACAAGCAACTAAATATTATGTTTAAAAAATGTGCACATTTTTAGATAAAGGGGAAATCATAAGCATCATCTAGTCCAATTATATATTTGTTACAGAGGAAGAGCTTGAGGCATAGAGAGAGGAAGCCCTTTGCTAGGGTGTCACATTTTATACATAGTAAATTTGATATTAGAAAAATATCTACAGCTTTCTGATCTTCTGGTAGTTCCACTAAACTGTAAGGATCCCAAATAAATGCTTTTGTAGGAATCCTTAATTACCTTTTTATAAATAGGCATATATGATAGACAATGTATTTTGTTCCTCTGTCACAGGGGTGTCAAACTCATTGTCACTGGGGGACACATCAGGCTCGAGGTTGCTTTCAAAGGATCAAATGTAATTTCAACTCCTCGAGAGTTAAGAAATAGTTACCTTTATACAGTCCTAAAATTATTTCAGCCCTTTGAAGGCAACTGTGATGCTGATGTGGTCCCCCATGAAATGAGTTTGACACCCCATGCTCTACGACTTATGTGAAATGAAAATCATTGGTTAAATTTTTACTTCAAAAGCTTCTAAAACACACCTACTTTTCTAAAGTAAAACAACAATTTTCAAGTTTTTTCTAATATATAACATTCAACCTTTGCCATAAAATGTTTTTCACATTTTATACCTATGAAACATCATAGAAGCATAAAATGGATCAACTGGTGTTTAATTAACTGAAATTCCTAGGTGAAATGGGCTTGTGCTTTGCTATTTGTCAACATGAACGAACTAGAAATTCAACATTAATATTTTAACAGACATGTGTTATGAAACAGAATAGTTAACTTGGAAAACCCTATCGTTTCAAAAAAGAATCAAATTGATTCATTTTGAAACAGGCTCTAACTTTCTATTTTTTAAAGTCAGCAGTATTCACTATTAATTTGGTCCTATGGGTAAATATTAATCCTATCACAGAAAACAAAATGTTTCAGTATTTCATAAAAAGTAGCTAAATATATATATTTTTCAACACACATATATAACATTTATTTCAAGGTACATATTAAAATATACATAGAAAAGAGAAGAGCTTACAAAAATTGATTGAAACTAACATCAAGTTTGCATAAACATTATATCTACTATTTATAATACTGCAAATACTAAACAGTTAGGGCACACACCTGTAGTACTATAGTTCTACAATGAAGGTCTTTCATAAGCTGTATCTGATTTGAGTATTGCAAGAACCAGGACATTTAGGCATAACAAGGAAACTATTACTTTTTATCTTTCTTCCATTTTATACATGTAATAAGCCCCTACTAAAAATCTCTATTTCTTAAACATGTACAGTTTGCTAATATTCTGTAGGTACCTTTCATCTGGTGTTTTTAATGCTCTAAAACCCATTAAGGCAGCTCTAATCCACATTCACTGATAAGGAAACTAAGATTCAGAGAGCATAAAATAGTTATGTTCTACAGTAAGAGCTTACTTCTAATGTAAATCAAGGTTTAGTTTTTAGCTTCTGCTATTCCCTTCTGCACTTTGAAAGACAATTCAATTATTAGCCTATTCTCAACTTTTTGCTTTCCCCCTATCACTTCATGATATAATATTAATGATAGTAATGTCAGCATTTGTATTTTGATTTCTTACATCACAGACATTCTGATAAGCATTTCCCTTCTATGATGGCAATTAGCCCTGGTAATGCTACATTTATATAATGCTGATGTCATGTATGAGGAGACTGATGAAGTGATTGAGTGAATGGGTTGATTGCTAATTATATGTTCTCCTTGTTCACATAAAAGCAAGAGCTTCTCTTCACATGTGTTGATGGTGGCTAAATATTCTTGTAAACTCTAAATTATATCAGGGTCCCACAGAATCCTTCTTTCAACCCAGGACAGAGACCCATTGTTGGTAAGCTGAGCCCATGTTTAATGAATTTTGAATCAAAAAGGAAAGGAAAGATCCAGTACAATTTGGAGGTGAAGTTGACCGTGTAATATGGCTGAGCTGTGCTCTCACATGTCTATGCTCACGGGGTGGAAGATAGTTTGAGAGGATAACAAGCAAAGAGAAGCTGAATAGACAAAAATGGAAAAAGAAATTAGTAATTGAGGTCCTAAACTGAGATGTTTTTGGATCACAGCTGCTACACTGTCCTTCCTGCAGATTTTTTTTTTACAAGAGCCAATGAACTATGCTCACCCTCTTTTCGTGTAAACCATTATATCCCCAGTTTTACAATGGCAAAGTAATCGTTTTTTTCTACTACCAAAAGAACCAATTTGATACAGAATGTCTTCTGTATTTTCTGAGAGGACTGCATTTTAAGTCTTCCTAACTAATATTTTGTTAATATATTTTGTCATTCATAATTAATGTAATTTTATGATTTATACTTAATTTAAATCTTCAAATTGTGTCATCTCTTTCTGCCAGGTAGCCATTCTTGGTGCCGTCTTACAAGAATTCGTTGGGGGATAACAACTGCTGATGTTGCAAACCCTGAATTGTTATAAAATTATTTTTTCTGATAAAAATTAACAGCTTACCATCCTTCTCAAATACATGATCAAGCTGATAATTTTGTAGTTGTATAAATATCCAAGGTTTTTTCTTATTTATTTATTTGTCCTTATTTACACTTCAAATGTGTTTACATTTTAAACCTGTAAAACTATAGGGAAGGTTTTCATTGGATACGTGTTAACTTCATAATTCATGTGAACAATTAGGGACAAAAGACAATATGCTACTTTTTGCAGCAGAGAATGTGAAAGTTTAGGCAATCAATGCTAACACTAATATTAGTAGATACATACAATTTTGTATTCTTTTTTGTTACTTTATCATCTGCTTAAAAAGGAGACTAGGTATATTTTAGGCTATTTGAATTTGGAGATTGATGTTGTAGACAATTTCTAAGACTTCCCAATTAAGTTTTAATTAACATCCCCATTAGAGATCTGTATGGATGAAATGATCTGACTAAATGGTTTAACTTTTAGAGGTTTTATTTGGTTTAATAAATTTTTGTACTTTGTGTTACAAATTAGAAATTTTTATTAAGACAAGCAAATAATTTCAATGTATTTTTAGATGTATCTCTTCTATTTGCCACATTTTAATGTGGAGAGTTTAAATATTATCAGTTTACCAATAAAAGAGAATAGGAGAGTAATTTATCATTTGGAACATACATTTGCTTGTTTTTCTCTAACATTCTACAAGAATTTACTGAATAGATTTTTTGTTTCATATAAGAGAAAGTGGTTGAATAAGACTAATTTCTATCTTAAATAGTTCAAGGTATATGTAAAGATTCTAGGAAAAATAATATTACAATGTAGAGTGATAAAACCTACAATAGAGGAGAGCCCACTGAGTAATGAGAATGAAACGAAGTAAAACAATAAAATTTACAGTAACCAAAGCCTGGTTTAGTCAGAATTACCTTCACAGGGGTGGTGACACCCTAGTGGCCTTGAATGTCAAACAAGATTCCTGGTTCAGATGAGTAGGAGAGATCCAGAGAAGGTTGTAGGAATTAGTTTTGGTGAAGGGGAGCTATATTTCCCTAAGAGTAGAGGGAAAAAGAATGAGCATGATACTAGTGTATTTGTAAGTTACTGTACTCGGGGACAGTTTAGTTCACCGTGATATGTAAAAGTTCTGAACAAATCAAAGGTAATAACCCAGAAAAATGAAAGTGACCACAGAAAATTATAAATGGATGATTATATAGTCAGATGGAATAACCCCGAAGTAGAATGTGTATGTATGCACGTACATATGTATGTATGTATGTATAAATATGTATATATGTTTGTGTCTATTTAGTTTAAAATGTTAAAACAGAGGAAGAAATTGCACTGGAATTTCATATAAGAGAACACCTTGCCCTTCAACTGCACCCATCTGCACCCGGCCACGTGACTGTAGCAGGAGAAGGCTGCAGTATTCTCCGAAGAGAGCCTGTTTCAGTTAAGTCTTGGTCCTTTCATTAAAAATCATCTTCAGTCGTTCTTTGTGAAAAAGGGAGTGGTTCAACTGAAATATACTTAAGTCAAGAAGAG
Source organism: Carollia perspicillata (assembly GCA_004027735.1). Taxonomy (NCBI): domain Eukaryota; kingdom Metazoa; phylum Chordata; class Mammalia; order Chiroptera; family Phyllostomidae; genus Carollia; species Carollia perspicillata. The sequence goes on from PVKM010013218.1 coordinate 18,306, forward strand.
GCTTGATTGGATTAAAATAAGCACTACCAACAAGAGTTTAAGAGCAGGAACTGAAGTTAATTTGGTCAATTTCTGAAGCAATCATGTTATCTTGTGAATAGCAACTTTGAATGAAATTAAACTTCAAACCATTTTCAAGTATGCATAACAATGTCCAGTCAAAACTCTGACTACTCTTTTGGGAAGAACTTCAAGTGTCCCTGTGCTCTTCTCCTGACAATATCAATGACTGTTTGTTTCTTTGTATCTCTAGCTTTTTCTACCTGCTGAGAAATAAACATGGGAGGGCTTTATTTTTTTAAAAAATAACCTCAAATATAATCCAAAACACATTAGTACCTCCCCAACACACACATTCTTTAGTGATTGGTTCTCCATCTACAAATGAGCAATAATTTCCTTTTTTAATATAGAAGAAAGTCTTTATTTACTGTCTAATTAAACTTGAATACCTCTTTTTTTTTTTTTTTGCCTGAAAGAAGTTCAGATACAATCCCTGGAATCACATCCAGAAAGCTACCATTAAAGCGCGCCTGCCACACAGTTCTTATTTCTTTTAAGTTGAACCCATGTACAGATACTTCATCGCTCAGTAAATATGCAAAGCACCTTCTTTATTCGTAAATGCCCAATTTGGGTAACTAAAACTATATTTCACTGTGGCCTATTAAGTAAAATATGTGTAGCCAGATATCCTTTTGAATATTTGAATAAATATGATTAAAAAGTAAATGCCAGATATTTCTAATTGAATTCAGTCTTGAGTGAAGCATTCTAATCCTAAAAATTCTGTCTGTTAGAGTCTGTTAGAATAATAAAGATAGGTGATTTTTTTGTAATTTGCACATATTTTGAGCAGCAGTTTGAGAGTGGTTGGAACATGTTAGCACTAACAGCACTCTTTTTTCTTGACAACATTTACCTTGACATTTCTATCACGAGAAGCAATGAGTTATTTCTGCTATTATTCAGGAAATGTCTCAAGATGATGAAAAAGAATCGTGTTTACGGATTTGCATGGAGACTTGACTTTTGTCAACACACAATACAATATAGGGATGATGTATTATTGAACTGTATCACTGAAACCTATATAACCTTATTAACCGATGTCACCCCGATAAATTCAATAAAAATTAATAAAGCATACATAAATAAAGTGTAAATTCCAAAAAAGAACTTGCATGGAAATCTTTTACATTTCAGGTGGCTGTAGTGATCACAGGTCTCTGCAGAAATAAATTTTCACAACTTAAATATGGAGGTAGGACTCTCACTTTTCTTTGAATTCTGCACAAGACTATTGATTTCATTAAGGATGCATTATAGCCCAAAGTCTTTAAGCAAACGCATTTTCCCTTAAAAATCAAATAGAGGAATAGGCAAAGAATTCCCTTTCATCTATAAATTATAAAGCCAAGTTCAAGGAATTCAAGGTACTTGAAAAGTAGTATTTGATTTTGTATGTAATGAATTGTAAAAAAAAAAAAAATAAAAACTCAATGCAGACTCACTGGAATGATGGAACTTTAATATTTTAATACAAACTCAGGATATTAAGTCCAACTGTATTTAATTAAGAGTACAAATTGTATAAGCAGACAGTAGCAAATTTTATTTCAGAGTAAATGATCATTAAGTAGTCATTTGTTTTCAGGAAAAATAATTTTAAATCCTGCAAGTACATACACACACATCTCAATTTCCTTATGTTACTGTCATTTTCGTCCTTTTAGCTAACAGCCACTCTTTCTCTTCTGGTCTCGGGAAATAATGGAACAATGATGGCTCTGAAAGTTTGAAAACAAAAAAGAAATCCTTTTTACATTTGTATGCTATTATTCTGTTTAAAATGAGAAATAGCAATCTGTAGTCAATTCTTTACTTGAAAAAGTAGTAATACAGAAATACAGAAAAGGATACAAGTTTAATGTATTTCTGGCAATATTCCTTCAGGCGATAGTGTAAATTTTTTAGTTTAAATCATTCACAATCTCTATCCCTCCTTTTTTTTTTTTCCATTAACATTGTGTCTGGTAAACTACTACCTCTGGCTTTTCACATTTCCTCCTTATTTAGTGACCATGTGAAACAGAGCTAACTAAAGAAAGGAAGGTGAAAATGTTTAGGTAGGGCAATCTTTACAAAATTAAAAAAATAAATAATAAAAAGATGTATTTTCATTAGGAGAGAATGCCTTTCCATCGCCTTTCTCCTTTTCCCTTTGCCTTGCCTGGAACTCAGGCCCACAGCTGGGGTGACAGCAGACATCTGTCTACGACTTGAAAGCTACGTGTTAACGATGACACTGAGAAGTGTTGCTTCTGTGTTTATGCCCTTAAACCCAAAGCTTTCTATTGCTTTAGCAACTAAAGCTTATTTGAGGTTTAAAGAAATAAATTCATAACTGAGTTATGCTATTACAAAGGGATTTCTGTTAATTGTAGAAATACAGGTAAAATTAAATTATATAAGCCAATTATCCTCTATAAATGGAGAACATTTCCCATTTTGAACTATTATTTATTTCCTCAATTCTGTGCATGTTGAAAAACATCAGGGACACTATTTTTTTTTGATATTTTCTCTTGTATAAACTGACACGAGCCTACCCTGATATGGTAGTGTAATTTTTTTCAGTTACTTTTGTGTAATATAAACCACCTAGCCAAGTCAGTTATCTAGGTGAAATTGTCCTACAATTTGTACAGTGTCCTGGTACCTTTTATGTAGCCACTCGAAAGCACAGCAAATCCTTCAGATACTCCATGGGGGGGAATATAAACAGATGAAATACCTTCGAAATACAATTATTTGCTATTATTATTATTGTTATTATTATTTGTTGTTGTTGTTATTGAAAGGACAAGTTGGAAAATAATTCAAGTAAACCATTTTTTTTTTTGGAATGGGATCTAGACTTACAAAAAGGATTACAGGTAACTTATTTAGAACTTGCTAGTTGCTATATACACTTGATATATCTCCTTGTTTAGGTGAACAAAATCTATTACTTATATGGTATTATTGCAATAACTGGTTCAAAACATTTTACTATCAAGTTATCATTTACTTGGGAATTAATGACTCATTTACATATTTTACTATAAAATAATTTTATTCCATGAGAAAATATATAATGTATGGCTTTTCAGATACAATGTATCATGTATTACAGTTATTTGAATTTTGAATATTAAAAAAGTTATTGGATATATATGATAAATATATGATACATATTACATGTATTTATTCAAAATGTTTATGTATTGTCTGTGTTTTTTTTTAATTGTTGACACTATTACAGATGTCCCCATTCCTTTCCCCCTTTTTGCCCACCTCCACCCATCCCTCACCCACCCTTCTCTCTGGCCTTCACCACACAGTTGTCTGTGTGTATAAATGTTGCATATCTGTATATATGTTTTTTGCCTAGTCCCTTCATGTTCTTTCATCCAGTCTCCCTTCCCCTCTGTGAGATTTTAATGGTTACTCTAAACCATACTTGTGCTCAGTAGTTTAAAAACTTAAAAAAATAAAACCACTCATGTTTTGGTTTTATTTCTTTGTTAAATAGAGCATTTCATTTCTATTTATTCCTGACATTTTACAGTAATTCCATTGTAAATATACCATAGAAAAAGAATATATTATTTAATTTTAAACATTTATTTTTTTGAAAATAATATCCACTTTGTTTCTACTAGAGATTCCATAACAACAGGAAATCTGTGACAAAAAACATACCAGAATTATGGTAGTTTCATTCTCCCTTTAGTTCCTAAATACTGTTAAGGAAGAAAAATTAGTATGTTTTTGCACATTTTTTAAAAACGTATATGAATTTAATTTCTCTTCAATGACTAGATAGCAATGGTAATTCAATCACCAATGCATGGCAGTGCAGGCTAAAGGACAACCCAGCTATAGAAAGTCCTGTTTCAGTAATTCTAGTGCCTTCTGGTTTCTTATTTCTTGTAATTTAAGGAGTAGCCTACTGACTTTCTTACTGAGACTATCACATCTGCCATTTTATCCTCATGCCTGTGATAGGTTTGCAGCAATGCCTGTAAGACCCCAGTTGTATTGGGTAAGTGATGACACAAAAGCAGTCATCCAGAATTTAGGGCTACAGTAAGTCAACTCTTGTTCTTCTTTTTTTTCTGTAAATCAGTTTGAAATTACTAATCAACAATAAATTTAGAATGTATATTTGTGATTTCTTTTTGCAAAGAAAAATGTGTAAAATAATAATGCCATATATATACACATTACCATAAAAGAAAAATCAGGACATTAGAATTAAAGCTCTCCCAACCCCAAATTCGTGTATTGCAGTTTCAACAGTTAAACATCAGTTTTACTACACAAACTGCATGCATTAAGAATTTTTATATAACTCATTCTGTTGCCTCTGTATTTTACAGTTCTAAATAAATAACCATATAATCTTCTTTAAATGCAAAATTTGCTTAATTTTTAAGAAACTCCATTTCAGTTTGACTTAAAAGCTTTTTTTGTTTTAAATTGAATTGGTGAAAATTTGAATTGGCTATTTTTCTTAAGGCTTACCAACGTACATTCACATAACTCTTGCTGCCAAGATTTGCTAACAAAACAGAATTATATGGTAACCAGATTCTTATAAATTCAGTACTAAAATTTTTAAAACCCTAAAAAGTAAAATCAAAACAGAAATAATTTTCTATGTGGAATACAGTTTACTCAATTAAATTTAAAATATTTAGTATAATTCTTGGAATATGTAGTAAATAGGGAGGGTGCAGTATACGTTAAGCTCTGTTAGTCTGAGCTCTAAAACAGCGAGTGCTTCAATTTCTGCCTACTACCTAAAAAATGTGGAGCCTAGAGGGATTTAGTCAGTACCCTATGTCCCCAAAGTCCCCGTTGGAAAAATAAGAATTATCAGTTGTTGCATGCAGTTAATGAAAAAATTATGCATAGTTTCTCTCCTGAGTAATATTGAATAAGTATTAGCTGGCAATGTTAGTTTTCAATATTTTGAATTAATTTTTGTTCAGATTTTTTAGAATAAGAATAAGAGCTGTTTCTACAGTTGATGTGCTCTGGAACTTCTCATCAAATATTCTGCAAGAAATAGCTTCACATTGGGAAAACCTATATTTCTTTTGTGGGTATTCACAATTAGCATTTCCACATAAAATATATCCATCGAAATTTGAATTCAGATAAATAGCAAGTATATTTTTAGAATGAGAATGTCCAAAACATTTTAGTGGACATACTATGGACATGTAATTATTCATTGTTTATCTGAAATTCAAATTCAACTGAAGATTCTGTATTTCATTTGCTAAATCAGGCAATCCTATTCACAGCACAATTAAGATGTAAGAAAAAACACTGTGAGAAGAAGTGTTTAGGTTGGTTTAACCCAATTATCTACAAAGTTTATTCAACCACAGAACACTTTTGACAATAATATCTATTCGTACATTATGGACACAAATCTGGAGAAGCTGTTTAGTCTCATATTTTAATTTCACAAGTGAGAAAACTAAAAGAAGCTAATATGCTGAATTTTTCTGACAGCAGAGATCAGTTGCAAGTCATCTGATCTGGTCAATCATGCTTTCTCACTTTCAGAAAAATTAACTCAGGGTCTTTCAATTTTATCTTTAATGACCTGAGAGCTCCAAAATAATGTTATGGTTGTTATAATTCATGATTTGTATGTATTTTTATTTAGAAGTTGTGATTTTTTGCATGTATTATTTTATTTATATAATGATCCACTTTTTTCGTACTAGAAATGTATCAGTTACAAACCTTATGAATTTAGTAAATTTCAAGTTTATTGCACCAAATTCTATTCCAAAAGAGATTGAATATATATTATAAATGTATATATTCATGAAACCCCTAAAACCCCACATAAATTTGTTGTGGAATCATGGACAAAGTTACATTAGAAATTCATAATCCATATTTGACAGTGAAATCAAAAAAGGAACAAACCAACAAATACAAAAATAAAACTTTTTATTTCAGTAGAAGTTTTAAAATACAAAAATATGAGGGTTTGGAATATAATTGAAAGGCTGAAAAGGGCAAAATTTAAGAAAAAAACATGTTTTTATTTATTTTAGCCAAAGCATTATAAAGTGTTTTGATAAAATTATATATAAATTTGATGTAATTTTTAGTTTCTGAATTAATTGCCATACTATTTGAAAAATAATATACTTTATTCTTAAGCTAAAATACTGGCTAGACAATGATTTCAGTCTCCCTCAGTCATAGTGTGTGTGTGTGTGTGTGTGTGTGTGTGTGTGTGTGTGTGTGCGCCATCTGTCTTCTTGAGTCACTGCTTAAGCATCTCCAAGCTAACTTATTTCTTGTAATAATTTTGGTAGAGTTTAATGACTTGTCCATGCAAAGGTTATATAATATTGAGAAATGATTTAAAGCCAGGAATATGTCAGAATAACCGATTTTTAAATATTAGTTTCAACATTTGGGTGTTCATGTAACTTAAGAAAATCACTCAGGTAGTTTATGCAGTGTGATACATTTTTAAAGTTCATGTTTTCCCTAGAAAATGTTTTAAGCTCTATGGTGAAGATTGAATTCTTGATCTCTCTTCCATGTGATAAACCCCAGCTTGTCTAGAAGTTGAAAGCCCACGGCATGCTTAAAATAACAGGGACCTGACTCTTGAAATAAACAGTTTTCTAGTCTTTCTATTTCCTATAATTGCTTTGAATGCCTGGAGTTATTTAATCGTGGTAATCTGTTTATATATTCTCCTTTCTAATATTTACTCTTATATGAGCTTCAGGGCTATGTATAATTCTCTGTAGAAATGATCAAGGTGATATATTTATTATATTTCTGTAAAACATGTAAATGAATAGTTAAGTTGGATACTTAATTTATTATGATATGGGAAATAATTGCATATGAGCCTTAAAATGGTAACAGGTCTTATGGTAGTGATTGATATCTAAATTAATCATTTAAATATTTATTTGTATTAATTTTATGTTCTCTATATTAATTATTTACTTTGATTTATAAAACTGTTTCCTATTTTATAAATATTTTTATTTACTATAGTTTAAGAGATTTATTTTTGTCTATTAACAAATCTGTTTTTGAAATATTGTTTTCAAGTAATTGGAATTTGTGTGGCTAAATTATGTTACTAAGTTTCACGTGTACCATAACTAAAAGAAACGATAATTTATCTTTTGTGAATGAAAATAGAGTAAATCAACAATGAAAATCTAATTGAATCCAATTGCTGTTTGAATGTATTTCTGATCTAACATCATCTAAACATAAAGATCACATGTTACTACTTTAATTCACTTAAATGTATTTCTTAAATGTATTTCTGATCTAACATCATCTAAACATAAAGATCACATGTTACTACTTTAATATTATATTACATATTCATTATTTGCAATTGCCAAAGTGAGTCCAGGTGTTAAATGCTGAAATCGCTTTCAAAACAAAGTATTTATAATATTATGGGATTCAGTTAGTTAGTGGAAAATATTGACTTTTTATCAGTGATAGAATGTAAAACATTTAATTGCTAAAACCCTGCTTTTGATATAACTTGGTCATCTACAGTAACTTTAAAAATCGACATCAATATATGACATATGTGTTAAAAAGAGAGACAAAGCTACACATCTCCTTATAATTGTGTTAAAAGAGTAAAAATACATTATTTATAGTGATAACTAGCATATATAAATTTATAAGATTATTTATTTTTTTCTAAATCCAAACAAATCTATCATAAATTCAGATATCTGGATAATCTTCAAAACAAATTAAAAATCAACTGGTAACTATTTCAATAATTATATAACTAAATAAGTCATGTTTGACAATCTCAATAATACTCATTTTTAAAAATATTCTTATTATGCTTGTTTTATTTTGGAAAGTTTACTTACTTATTTTTTTATTGTTGTTCAGTTATAGTTGTCCCACCTTTTTCCTATTGCCCTCCTCTTTCTCTCCCCTGCCAAGGGCCAATCCCCACCCCATGAGTGTCCATGAGTCCTCTATTCATGTTCCTTGCCTTGCTCCTTCCCCTTCTTTCCTCTGTTAAACCCCACTCTCCTCCCCTCTGGTTACTGTCAGTTTGTTCTTTATTTCCACACCTTCGGTTTTATTTTGCCCATTTGTTTGTTTTGTTGATTAGGTTCCATTTACAGGAGAGATCATATCGTATTTGTATTTCACCACCTGGATTACTTTGTATAGCATAATACTCTCCAGTTTCATCCATCTGGTTGTTGCAAAATAATACTCTTATTTAAATTAAACTCCAAATGGTCAGTTTAGTTATGTTAATCCTAATAAGAATGAAAATTAAGTTATATGTTGACAATTATAATTTATACTTACAACTGAAATTATAATTTATCCGAGAACAAAGCCCCATGTGTGTACCAAAACACACTTGTATCAATCAATCCATTTTTCTTATACAAGTTTCCTAATTATCCATGTTTCACAACTGATATATATCCAGTTACAACTGGATATTTATATATTAAAAGCATAGTATGCTTTATACATTTTCCTTCACAAAATTATAGAAAAGAAATGTTCTTCTAAAAGTTATTAATATGAAAATATTTAAAACATGACATTTATTGCTCAACCAATTGGAAGCTGAAAGAGGGGTGCTCTTCAGACCTTGTGTCATTTTAAGTTATAATTAGGTTTATGTATTTCTATTGTGCAGAAGGGTCCTGATGTTCAAATCTAAGATAATTGCAAAACAAACTAACATCTGTATTTATGTCAAAATAGTGTGGCTTATTTTTTATGATTAACTAGAGCAAAATTGAACATTGTCATGAAAGTTTTAATCCAATTCATTATGATTAGGCTAATTATGTGCATTATGATTATATATTTTTCAGGCTTTTTCTTTACTAATTAATGTTGTTTTAATTTTTAAAAAATATTACCATTTTGTTCATTTAATATTTTAAAGACTTTATTTATTTATTTTTAGACAGAGGGGCAGGGAGGGAGAAAGGGAGAGAAACATCAATGTGTGTTTGATGCCACGACGCAGGTATGTGCACTGACCAGGAATCAAACTGGCGACCCTTTGATTCACAGGCTGGCACTCAATACACTGAACCACACCAGCTGGGGCTATGTTTTAAAACTTTATCTCTTTCAGATTTGGAAAAGAATTTACTCAGCTTAAGTTTTAATAACCGAAGTAAAATATAGTTTTGCAATAATAAATTTAACTCCCTTATATATTCCATCGCTTTTATGATAGCTAATAATTCTTCTTGTTTAACACTGTATCACTTGTATTTATCTTAAAACTGATAAATAATGTGCACAATTTATCTGAAAAAATATGACTAAATGAAATTTGTATATTTGTGCCAACAAATATGGATGTATATGTATATATAATTATAACCTAGTATATACAGTGAAGTATACATGTGGCAAATTGTTAATAACTGAAACATATTTGAATATATGCATGTTCATATGTATGCTTATATTAGTTTCCTGTTAAAGCTGCAACAAATTACCACAATTCAGTAGTTTAAACAAAGCACATTTATTCTTACATTTCTGGAGATGAAAGTCCAAATTCACCAGCCGAGTGAAGTCCTCAGGAGAGCAGACTTGATTCATTCTGGAGGCATTGGAGAATGCATCTCCTTGGTTTTGCTAGTTTTTAGAGGCTATATGAGTTTTCTTGGTGCATACTAGCCCCTTCCTTCCTCAAATCCAGAAAAGTTGTTTCTGTTCCCAATCCCTCTGTTCCACTGTTTCTGTATTTCTGTCTTTGTGTTTCTTTCTCTGTCTGCTTCTGTATCACATCAACTTCTCTTGATTCTCTGTTGGTTTTTCTAAAGCACTAGCAAAAAGTTATTCAACCACACTCTTGGTTTCTTTCCAGAGAACATTTGCCTGACAGTGAATCTCCTAATTTTAACATCTTTTGTAATCAGGATAGGATGAGAATTTCCAAAATTATCCATTTTGCTAAATCCATTGATATGGGCTTTTCTCCTTGCATTTTACTCTAAGCAGCAACAAGAAATCAGGCTGTACCTTCAACACTTTGTTTAGAAATCTCCTCATTTAAATAACCAAGTTTGTCATGTACAAGGTCTGCTTCCCACACAACTGTAGATACAATCCTGCCAGTCTTTCTCCCACTGTAAACAAGAATCTCTTTCCCCCCAATTTTCAGTAATGTGTTTCTCATTTCTTTCTGATCGCTCCCCTGTAGTGTCTTTAACATCAGTATTCTTGCTTCCATCTCTGTATGATGATTTAGGTATTACCTCAGATGATACAGGTTTTCTCCACTCTGAGTCACACTTCTTCTGAGACCTTTTTGGGAGAGTCTGTGACATCTGTGATTCTTCCAACAATCTGCTCAAAACAGTCTGGGCTGTTTTGATCATGTTTTAAAAATTCTTCTATTTCATCTAGGACATTGTTCAATGCCACAATATCTTTGTTGATGTTTGTTTGGAGGATCTATCCATTTTTGACAGTGGGGTGTTGAAATCCCCTACTATGATTGTGTTGCTGTCAATATCTATCTTGTTCCAATCTAAGAAGACAAGCAACCCAATTAAAAAATGGGCAAAGGACTTGAATGGACACTTCTCCAAGGAGGACATAGAGAGGATCCAGAGACACATGAAAAGATGCTCAGTATCACTAGTTATCAAAGAGATGCAAATTGAAGCCACAATGAGATACCACTTCACACCAGTGAGAATGGCCATCACAAACAAAGCAACAAATAACAAGCGTTGGAGAAGTCATGGAGAAAAGGGAACCCTAGTGCACTGTTGGTGGGATTGCAGACTGGTACAACCGCTGTGAAAAACAGTATGAAATCTCCTCGGAAAACTAAAAATGGAATTTCCTTTTGACCTGGCAATTCCACTGCTAGGATTATATCCTAAAAACCCTGAAACACCAATCCAAAAGAACCTATGCACCCCAATGTTCATAGCAGCACAATTTACAATAGCCAAGTGCTGGAAGCAACCTAAGTGCCCATCAGTAAATGAATGGATCAAAAAACTATGGTACATGTACACAATGGAATTCTATGCAGCAGAAAGAAAGAAGGAGCTCCTACCCTTTTCAACAGCATGGATGGAACTGGAAAACATTATGCTAAGTGAAATAAGCCAGGTGGTGAAAGACAAATACCATATGATCTCAACATTAACAGGAACCTGATCAACAAAACAAACAGGCAAGCAGAGTATAGCCAAAGACATTGAAATTGAGGACAGGCTGATAGTGACCAGAGGGGAGAGGATAATGGGGAAAAGGGTGAAGGGTTTACAGGAACAATTATAAAGGTCATATGGACAATAACAAGGGGGGGTGGAAACAGGGGAGGGAGGTGGGAAAGGCTGAGATGTTGGGGAGGGGTGAGGGGAAAAGTCATCTAAAATCCAAGAGTTGGCAGGGCTGTGTTCTTCTGAAGGTTTTTGTGGGAAAACAGCTTTCTTTGGCTTTTCTAGCTTCAAGAAACCTCTTGCATTCCATGCCTTGGCTTGTGGAGTCTGAAAAAGGAGACAATATCACAGGAGGGTAAAAATGTGTAGAGTGAAGCACTATCATTTTGGTGCATGCTTTTAATTGCTGAAATTTTACAAAAGTGAGCAATAAGTAGTGATGAGACCATCTTCTCAGTGGGTTAACTTTAGAGGTAATCAATTTTTGGCATCTATTACAAAATTTGACTTCTAGTATTGCAGATTATTCATATAGATTTGCGGTAGTCAGTTTTTTTGTCATTGTCAGTTTCTTGATAGTAACAAACAAACCACCCCACAGACACAGTGGCTTGTAACTATAAAATTTACTTTTTCCTCATGTTACTTGTCAGCTGTGACCATGTTTTGCTCTGCTGAGTTCCTTTAAGTCCTACTTAGCTCAGTTTCATGTGTCTCATCATTCTGAGATCTTTCCTGAAGGATTAGCACCTATGTGAAATGTATCTGTTCACTTGGCCACAAGAGAGAACCAGAGAGTTAGCCAAAATGAACTGTTTATTCAAATCCTGTTCAAAATTAGTACACAAAATTGGTTGGTAGTTTTAGCCCATACACGTAGGTCTTTGGTTCATTTAGAGCTAGTTTTTGCATGTGGTGTGAAGTAAGCTTCCAACTATATCCTTTTGCATGTGAACATTCAGCTTTTCCTGCACCATTTGTTTATATTAGAAGTTTTAAATAGAGGGAGGAAATAATCTAATTTGTGTTTTT
>PVKM010013219.1:0-30575 GCA_004027735.1 Carollia perspicillata
ACACGCGTGGGCCCAGAGGAGACAGCTTCCAAATTCTGGGCACTGAGGAGGGGTCAGGTGGGCGGTTAAATACTTTTGCAACAAAGTGAGGAGAGGAGAGGTCTCGTGATACAAGCAGGAATGTGGAAGCCAAGGCAGAAGCAGAGGGCGAAAATTGCCAGAGGCCGGGACAAAGAGATAGTAAGAAATTAACTGAGTCTGAGACAAAAAGTCAACTAGTTAACAGGTGGTCGTCTGGAGCCTTGGAGCCCGGGAAGCCAGCAGGGAGTTATCAGAGGTCTGGAACAGATAGTCTGAAGCCAGGAAGCCAGCAGGGAGTCATCAGAGACTAATGCAGAGTGCCAGCTTCAATCTCTATGTACACTTTTAATTTTCTACTACATACTAATACTGTCCAGACCACCTACTGGGCTCGTGTGTCCACCGCCAATTGGAAAGATATCTCTCAATGCCAGAGATTTGTGAAAAGAAAAGGAAATGTTTATTTAAGGCTATACAGACTTAAAGTAGTGATCTAATGTCTTCATTAAAATATCAAAGTCCCTTGAGATACCCACAGATGCACTCAGCAGTTCCTGTCTTCCCCGCTGCCCTAATTCAGGGTACAGTAACTCAGGGAAAGAGTACACATCTGTGTTTCCAGGCCACTGGCACCATCAGCCGTGTTGCCCTCCAGGCAGGATATCCAATTAATCCAAAGCCATGTGACACCTTCTCATGGTCTATTGGCAAGAGTTCTTTGTACCCATTTTTCCAGGCAAAGTCTCTTTTTTCCTCTACCAGAGCTGCGGGGATGTGCACTCTGGCTAAACCTCGTGGTCCCCTCCATCAAAGCTGCGAAGGGGTCTGCACTCTCGCCAAGCCTCGTGGTACTCCGCTTGCACTGCCACAACTGCATCGTCCTTTTCTTCCACCAGAGCTGTGAGGGGTCCTCACGCTGGCAAAACCTCATGGTCCCCTCCTTCATCAAAGCTGCGAAGGGGTCTGCACTCTCACTAAGACCGCATGGTTCCCCCCCAATGGCTGCCGTGTCTGGGTTTAAATCCCCGTACCAATCTTCCTCTGTACCCCCATTTACGACTCCTCCCACAATCAGTTACACCTGCCAGCATCCCTGTATTATCTCAAGTTCACTGGGCTGCCATTGTGAGTCTGGGCAGATATGGACCAATATCCTGGAGCCAATCTTCTTCCAGCTCCCACAAAAGTGCTGTGACTTGGGGGACTTGCCCCCAACTTACATCTTGAGGGGAAGTCACTTCCATCCCCCTGGCTCCAAACAGGACCACAACTATTTAACATATCCAAGTGACCTGCCAAAGGCCATAGTTATGTTAAATGACCATGCCATGGATTAGCTGCAAGGCTGTGGCTCTACAAAACAGCCCTGCATGCCCTGCTCCTTGTGTCCCTTCCCCCAACTCACACCTGTGGGGGAAGGGGTGAGGACATCTTATATGTCTCTCTAATATTTCCTAGACACCTTGAGTTCTGGGCCTCATTCCAAATGCCTTTTTGGGGTCCCCCTCTTGGCTTCACCCTGTATCATGCCCTTTATGAGGTATTCAGTGAAAAGAATTTGATTTGCTACCTTGTGTCCTATTCTATGTAATAAATATTGCATGGGATATGTTAGGAATGGAAGCCTAGAAGCATTCAGAAGGAAGAATTGGAACTTATAAAAATATATTACAGGTGGAGAGATAGAAAATGTTGAAGTTTAAAAATAGACCCAGTTTTAAAGAACTGGGACCAAGAGGCTCCAATGTATCTTGCTTTGGCATTTCTCACCTGAGAAAGCATAGACTTCAGAGAGAATAAAGGGGAGGAAATACTAGGTTGTTTGCACACTGATATTTCCATGTTGTGTGCTTTTGAAGAAGGCACACACTGAATTTTTTTTCAGTGAAACAATTGTGTGTGAAACAATTGTGTGTGAAACAATTTCAGTGAGTGAAAATATTTGTAGAAACAGGTCTGGTGATAATGAAATGAACAGAGCTCTTGTTAGTTGGAGGTTAAGCACACACAGGGGGGACTGTCACAAGTTGGAAGGAAGGGCGCATGGGTGAGACTGGATTCAGATGGAAGACAGGGAGAAGTATGCAGAGCTGGAGTAGTTGAACCCCTAAATATGGTGTGTGTACTTGTTGTCAGTTTGAAGACAAAGACAGGTTGGCAGTAATAGTATCAGTTGGAAGGCATAGAGAGCTTTGGTGCTGCTGTCAGTTTGAGGAAATGAAAGTTAGATGGGGCTGCAATTAATGGGGAATAAATGGTAGGTGCAGGGAATCTCCATCTGTTGAAATTCTGGCACAGGAGGCAGGTCTGACATTAGTTTAGTTGCTTTTTTTTTGCTTTTTGGGGTTTTGTTGTTGTTGTAGTTGTTGTTGTTAATATTGTCATGGAATTGACAACTGATGCAGTCACCTCTCTCAAGGAGAGAGATGGTATGATCACTCTCTCAAGGGGAGAGGGCCCCAACCCTTGCCTTGACAAGCTTTTATTGCTTTTTTGGGCACATTGCATAATGGTTCTCATTTACTATGCACAGGTTCACTTTAGGTGGCTACCTTTTACAGAAAAGAAAGGAGAGGATACCACTAATTATGTCAAAGAGAAGGATGTTGCATACCAAGGGCAAAAGTGGTTGAACCAGTTACACTCTATACTGGGAGGTTTAGCACAGACTTTAGGAAGTAACAGTAAGCCATTGCTCCCTTAAGTCAGGGTGAGGGAGTTTTAGCAAAATTAAGTCTCAAAGTGGCCTAGGTACAATGCAGGCCTGATTTCCCATGAGAGTACTTATCCATGGGCATGGGTCCTATTCATCGGACCTCACTTTCCACTGGCCTTTCTGATCGACATGCCAGGCAGAATGGTCTCCTATACCCCACATTTATTTTTGGCATGTATTATTTTCTCATTTTTGAAGAGCACTTATTTCTTCAATAATTTCTTCTCTTTGACTTTCAAAACTGTTGCCACTTTGTTTTATTTCCTTTAACTGATGGTGTTTTGATTATGGATGTTCACCATAAACTGTACTATCTTCATCCTCTGGCTACAGAGAACATTGAGCTAGACTTTGTGAAGTTCAGACCTACAGAGTCTATTGCAGAGACTCTAGTGGGATTTCCTTGCTGAGAGTCCCTTCTCTTTTCTTGCTTTCTCCTTAATCTTTTTCAATGTCTTTTCTGTACCCTTGGAGGGGTGTCTGGGGAAATAGATTGCTTCAGAAAATCTGGAAAGGATACAGAAAACTTGTGACTTTAAAGTAGATGTAATGCCTTTTACTTTTCTATGTGTAAAGCTGAAATGAAAAACCATTTATCTGAAAGGGTCCTTTAAAAATTATGTGGCATATGAGATGATTAAGGAAAAGTAATCTTATTTAAAAGCACTGTGTTATAATGAACTAAAATATAAATAGACTAAAGTGCAGTATTAGACCAGATTTGCTTGTTAGATTTTTTTATAGAGTATTGCCTTTAGAACTTCAGGGTATATATTTTTCCCTAGTTTACATGCAAAAATTCCCAGGATAGCTCTTGTGCTAGGAGAGAAAGCAATCCTCATTAAATTATAACTATTTAAAGTTATATTAACCATATTTTCTGTCCATAATGGTAAGATACTGGAAATCAAAAACAGAAAAAAACCCACAAATGTTTGGAGATTACGTGTCAGGCTACCAAACACCCAATGAATCAAAACTGAAAACTGAATGAATTTTCAGCAAAAGCTGTTAGGAAACATTATAAATACACAATTCTAACTAAATCACTGAAAATTTTCAATGAAATCATTTGAACTTATTTCTGAATACATTAAAAATGAAGTAACAAAAAAGTAAATTGAAGTGATAAAACAAAGATCACTGCCATTATAAAGTATAAAAATAATAGAAGAGACTACTAAAACCAATGCAATGGCTCCTTCTTTGAAATGATAAAATTGAAAAACCTCTAGTAGAATTCATCAAGCAGTAAATAGAGAAAACATAAATAGATAAAATGAGAAAAAGAGACAAGCTACCATCAACAACACAAAAGCACAAAAAAAATCTTGATAAATACCATCAACAATTACATTCAAGTAATTTGACAATTTTAGAAAATGGGGAAATTTTAGAAAATATACCCTTTAAATGCTAAATCAGTAAGAATTACATATTCTTAACAAAACAAATACTAGCAACAAATTTGAAACAGTAATCACAACACACAATGAAGAAAAGCCCAGGATCAGATCGATTCACAGGGGAATTGTAACCCTTATTTTAAAATAGTTACTAAATTGAAGAAATACACCACCAAATGTAACTTACAAGGCCAGCATTACTCTGATACCAAAACTGTGCAAACACACTGCAATAAGAGAAAGAAAGAGTTAGGGAGATTTACAGGCCTACATTGTTGGTAAATGTTCTGGTCAAAATTCTCAACAAAACACTAGCAAACCAAATTCACTAACATTTTTAATTGATTATGTACCTTTGTGTATTGTGTATCGTCAATTGTGTATTTTACCACTGATGCCAGACTATCTCAACACTCAGCAAATAATCAATGTGATTCATCATATCTAAAAGAAAAACAAGGATCATGATTATTTGAGAGATAAAGGAAAAGCCTTTGAAGAACTAAATATGCATTACTGATAAACAATTTCAAAAGAATGCTAATAGAAGGAAAGGTCTCAGCATTATAAAGGCTATATATGACAACTTCACAGCTAACATAATGCTCAATTGTGAAATAATGAAAACATTTTTAAGAACAAGAACATATCAAGAATATCTACTCTCATTACTATTATTAAAAATAATAATGGAATACTTACACATAGTAATCAAAATAGGAATATCAATAAAATGCATCTAAATAAAAAAAGAAAGAAAACTATCAGCAATTGTAGATGACATCGTACTCTATACCGAATTTCTTTTTGTTCTTTCATTTTTATCGTTGTTTAAGAATCCTTGTCTCCATTTTCCTTCCAACACTCCCACCAGCTCAATGATCCCCACCTTCCACACTTGATCCTACCTCCCTTTGCTGTTGTTTATGTGTCCTTTATATATGTTTCTGAAAACCCTACCCTTTCCCCACCATTATTGCCTCCCAACTCCCCTCTGATTATTGTCACATTGTTCTTAATTTCAATGTCTCTGGTTATATTTTGCTTGTTTGTTGGTTGTGTTGATTAGGATCCACTTATAGGTGAGATCATAAGGTATTTGTCTTTCACCATCTGGCTCATTTCACTTAGCATTATGCTCTCCAGTTCTATCCATGATATTGCAAAGGTTAGGAGCTCCTCTCTTTCTGCTGCATAGTATCCCATCATTTAAATGTACCATAATTTTTTGTTGTTGTTGTTTTCGATCCATTCATTTACTGATGGGCACTTAGTTTGCTTCTAGCACTTGACTTTGTGAATTGTGCTGCTATGAACATTGGTGTGCATAGGTTCTTTTGGATTGGTGTTTCTGGGTTCTTAGGGTATAATTACAGCAGTGGATTTGCCAGGTCAAAAGGCAGTTCCACTTTTAATTTCCTGAGAAAATTCCACACTGTTATGCACAGTGGATGCACCAGTCTGTATTCCCACAAACAGTATACTAGGGTTCCCTTTTCTCCACCTCCTCTTCTTTTTCATGTTTTAATTATTTTATTGTTGTTCCATTATAGTTTACTTACCTCTCACCAGTACCCCCCAACCCAGTCAAACCCACCTCCCTCCCTTGTTTCTACATCCTCTTCAACACTTACTGTTTATTGATTTGCTTCTGATGGCCATTGTCACTGGTCTGAAGTGGAATCTCATGGTGATTTTAATTTGCATCTCTCTTATGGCTAGTGATGCTAAACATTTTTTCATGTCTCTGGGCCCTCCATAGGTCCTACTGGGAGAAGTGTCTGTAGAAATCCTTTGCCCATTAAAAAAAAATTTATTGTTGTTCAATTACAGTTGTCTGTATTTTCTCCCCACCCCTCCCCCTACCTCCTCCAAACCCATCTCCCTCCCTTGCTTCCACCCTCCACCTTGGTTTTGTCCATGTGTTCTTTATAGTAGTTCCTGAGAACGTTTCTCCCTTCTGACCCCTCCCCCACCCCCTCTGGCTATTGTTAAATTGTTCTTATTTTCAGTGTCTGTGTTATATTTTGTTTGCTTTCTCCTTTTGTTGATTATGTTACTGTAAAAGGTGAGATCATATAGAATTTGTCCCTCACTTCCTGCTTTATTTCCCTTAACATAATGCTCTCCAGTTCCACCCATGCCATTGCAAAGGATATATGCTCCCTCTTTCTCTCTGCTGCATAGAATTCCATTGTGTAAATGTTCCATAGTTTATTGATCCACTCATTTGCTGATCAGCGCTTAGGTTGTTTCCAGCACTTTGCTATTGTAAATTGTGCTGCTGTGAACATTGGAGTGCATAGGTTCTTTTGGGTTAGTGTTTCAGGGCCTTTGGGGTATAGTCCCAGCAGCACAATTGCTGGATCAAAAGGCAGTTCCATTTTTAGCTTTCTAAGGAAATTCCATACTGTTTTCCACAGAGGCTGCACTAGTCTGCATTCCCGCCAACAGTGTACTAGGGTTCCCTTTTCTCTCCAACCTCTCCAAAGCTTGTTTGTTGAATCATTTATGTTGGCCATTCAGACTGGTGTCAGGTGGTATCTCATTGTGGTTTTAATTTGCATCTCTCTGATGGCTAGTGGTGCTGAGCATCTTTTCATGTGTCTCTGGTCCCCCAGTATGTCCTCCTTGGAGAACTGTCTGTTCAAGTCTTTTGCCCATATTTTAATTAGTTTTTTGTCTTCCTGGAATGGAGTTGCATGAGTTCTTAACATATTTTGGAGATCAACCCTTGTTCAAGGTGTCATTGGCAAATATGTTTTGCTGTACTGTTGGTTCTCTTTTCAATATAATGCTGTTTTCTCTAGCCATGCAGAAGTTTTTAATTTGATGAGGTCCCATTTGTTTATTCTTTTCTTTATAGCCCTTACTTTAGGGGACATATCCATGAAGATGTTGCTGCATGGAATGTCTGAGATTTTCCTGCCAATGTTTTCCTCTAGGACTTTTATGGTGTTACAACTTATGTTTAAGTCTTTCACCCACCTTGAATTTATTTTTGTGTACGTGTAAGTTGGTGACCAAGTTCCATTTTTTCACATGTAACTGTCCAGTTCTTTCAACAGTTTTGTCCCATTCCATGTTTCTTCCCCCTTTGTCCCATATTAATTGACCATAGAGACTTGGGTTTCTTTCTGGGCTCTCTGCTCTGTTACATTGGTCCATAGGCCTGTTTTTATGCCAGTACCAGACTGTTTGATTACAGTGGCCTTGTAATACAGTTTGATATCAGGTATTGTGATCCCTACTGCTTTGTGATTCTTTCTCAAAATTGCTGCAGCTCTTCAGGGTCATTTATGGTTCCATATAAATTTCTGAAGTGTTTGTTCTGTATCTGTGATATATCATGGTTAATTTAATAGGGTTTGCTTTGAATGTATAAATTGCTTTGGGAAGCATGGCCATTTTGATGATGTTAATTCTTCTAATCCAAGAGAATGGTACATGCTTCCATTTTTTGTGTGTCTTCTTTAATTTCTTTCTTCAGTGTTGTATAGTTTTCTGAGTACAGTTCTTTTACCTCCTTGGTTAGGTTTATTCCTAGGTACTTTAGTTTTCTTGTTGCTTTATCAGATGGGATTTTTTTTCATGATTTCTGTTTCTGATGTTTCACTGTTTGTGTACAAAAATGCCTTTGATTTCTGAGCATTGACTTTGCATCTGGCTGTTTTGCCAAATTCATTTATTCAGTCGAGTAGTTTTTTTGTGGAGTCTATAGGATTTTCTATGTACACTATCATGTCATCTGCAAACAATGACAGTTTTGTTTCCTCTTTTCTGATTTGGACGCCTTTTATTTCCTTTTCTTGTCTAATTGCTGTGGCTAGGACTTCCAATACTATGTTGAATAGAAATGGTAAAAGTCAACAACCTTGTCTTATTCCTGATCTTAGTGGAAAAGATTTTAGCTTTTGTCCATTGAGTATGATGTTGGCTGTAGGTCTCTCATATATGGCCTTTATTATGTTGAGGAATACCTTCTCTTTTCCCACTTTGCTGAGTGTTTTTATCATAAATGGGCACTGTACCTTATCAAATTCTTTTTCTGCATCTATTGATATGTTCATGTGTTTTTTGTCTTTGCTTTTGTTTATGTAGTGTATTACATTTACAGATTTGTGAATGTTGAAACATTCTTGCATCCCTGGGATGGATCCCACTTGGTCATGGTGTATGATCTTTTTAATGCATTGCTGGATGCAGTTTGCCAGTATTTTAATGAGGAGTTTAGCATCTATATTCATCAGTGATATTGGCCTGAAGTTTTCTTTCTTTGTTATATCTTTATCTGGTTTTGGGATTAGGATGATGTTAGCTTCATAAAAAGAGTTTAGGAGTCTCTCATCTTCTTGAATTTTTTGAAATAATCTATGGAAGATGGGTGTTAGCTCTCCCTTAAATGCTGTGTAAAATTCTCCTGTGAAGCTGTGTGGTCTAGGCCTTTTGTATGTTGGAAACTTTTAAATTATTGTTTCAATATCATCAGGTGTTATTGGTCTGTTCAAGCTTTCTGCTTCTTCTTTATTGAGTTTTGGTAGGTTATATTTTACTAGAAATTTGTCCATTTCATCTAGGTTTTCAGATTTTTTGGCATATAGTTCTTTGTACTAACTTCTTAAATCCTTTGTACTTATGTGGTATGTGTTGTAATCACTCCTCTTTCATTTCTCATTGTTTTTATTTGGGTCCTCTCTCTTTTTTTTCTTGATGAGCCTGCTTAAAAGCTTGTCGATTTTGTTTATCTTCTCAAGACCAAGCTCCTGGATTTATTTATCCTTAGAATTATGCTTTTAGTCTCTATGTCACTTAACTCTACTCTCACCTTAGTTATTTTCTTCCTTCTACTTGCTCTGGGTTGTCTTTGTTGTTGTTCCTCTAGTTATTGTAGTTGTAGGGTTGAGTTGTTTATTTGAAATATTTCTATCATTTTTGGTAGGTCTGTATTGCTGTGAACTTCCCTCTCAGGTCTGTCTTCACTATGTTGCATAAGTTTTGGGTTGTTATGAGTTCATTTTCATTTATTTCCATAACCTTTTTCATTTCTTCCTTGATCTCATTCTTGACCCACTCATTGTTTAATAATACACTATTAAATCTCTATCAGTTTGAGTGTTTGGGTTTTTTTCTTGAAGTTTTTTTCTAGTTTTGGTCCCATGTGTTGAAAAAAACGCTTGATATTATTATTTCAACTTTCTTGAATTTGTTGAGGCTTATTTGAGACCAATCATGTGGTCTATCTTTGAAAATGTTTCATGTGCATTTTAAAAGAGTGTGTATTTTGCTTCTTTGGGATGAAAGGCTGTATATATATATATCAGTTAAGTCCATTTGATCTAGGGCATTGTTCGATGCCACAATATGTTTGTTGATATTTGGTTTGGAAGATCTATCCATTTTTTACAGTGTGGTGTTGAAATCCCCTGCTATATTAGTGGTGCTGTCTATACCTTTCTTGAAGTCCTCCAAGATTTTCTGTATTTGGGTGCTTCTATGTTGAGTCCATATACATTTACAATATTTATGTCTTCTTGATGAATTATTTTCCTCAGTATTATGAAGTAACTTTATGAGTCTCTTTTATGGCCTTTTTCTTGAAGTCTTTTTTGTCTGATATGAGTATTGCTATCTTGGTTTTCTTTCCCTGTCCTTTTGCTTTGATTATTTGTTTCTAGCCCTTCACTTCCAATCTGCATAGTTCTTTTTTTTTTTCTGAGGTGGTTCTCTTGTGGACAGCATATGTGTTAGTCATGATTTGTTATCCATTCAGTTATTCTACGTCTTTTGATTGGAACATTTAATCTGTCAAGTTCAAAGTTATTATTGATAGGTATTTATTCATTGTCATTTTTCATACCTGTGTTCCTCTCTCTCTCACTGTTTTTCTTCTTTTTCTTAAAGCAGTGCCTTCAGCATTTATTGCAGAGCTGGTTAGGTGGAGATGTATTCATTTAGACTTCTTCTGTCCAAGAAGCTCCTTATTTGGCCTTCCATTTTGAGAGCCTTGCTGGATAAACTAGTCTTGGTTGCAAGCCTCTGGTTTTCATTATGTAGAATATTTCATCCCATTCTCTTCTGGTCTGGAGCTTTTCCATTAAGAAATGAGGTGCTAGTCTCATTGGGGCTACATTGTATGTTACTTTCTTTTTTTTCCCTTGCTGCCTTTAAGATTTCTATTTCTCTTTCTCTTTGAATTTTGCCATTTTAATTATGATGTATCTTGAACTGGACCTCTTTGGGTTCCTCTTGATTGGAACTCTCTGTTTTTCCTGGATTTGTATGGCTCTTTGTCTCATCAAATTAGGGAAGCTTTCCACCATTACTTTTTTAAACAGCTTTTCTATCCCTTGCTCCTATTATTATTATTATTATTATTATTATTATTATTATTATTATTTCATCTTTCTTTTCCTCTTCCTCTTTCTTCTTCTTCTGGTATGTCTATTTTATGGATATTATTACATTGCATGTTGTCTTGCATTCCCTTACCACCTCTTTTTTCATTCTGAATGTTTTTTTCCTTTTCTTGTTCCTTCTTGGTGTTTTTTTTTCTACCTTGTCCTCTAGTTCTCTGATTCAATTCTCTGCTTCATACAGCCTGCTTGTAATTCTTTCCAGTGTGTTTTTTATTTCTGAGATTTTATTGTTCATTCCTTCCTGGTTTTTGTTTATGCTTTCTATTTCCTTTTTCATACCATTGTAGTTCTTGTTCAGTTACTTGTAGTTGTCCGTGAGTCCCTTGAGCATCTTTATAAACATTATTTAGAACTCTATATCTGATAGTGTGGGAACCTCCATTTCATTTAGCTCTTTTAGTGGGGAGTCTTCCATTCCTTTTGATTGCATGTTCTTTTTTTGTCTCCCCATGTTAGGTGACTGCTTCTGTTTGTTTCTGTGCTTCCTGATGTTTCACTTTACTCACTGTCTTTGTAGGGTGAACTTCTATGGTAGAAATTCTATTGGGTTGAGTGATGTGGTCTCTTTGATCTCCTTGTCTGAATGTTCTAGGTTTGCTGTTTCTTCTGTTTGTGTGGGCTCTCTCATTGTACTTGGGTTTTTACCTTTTGGTGGTTCCTTTGTTGGTTGTTTCTTTCCTCCAGCAGGTATACTGATATTTGCAGCTCCCACCTATTCTTGTATGTGATCAGTAGCAGGGGGTGGGAAAAATGGATGAAGACATGTTGGGAGAGTATTTTATGGGATTTAAAGTACCAGCAGGTAAAGAAGAAATAGGAGATATTTTGGAAAAATATAGCATTAACTGTGGTAATTCACCCAGCTAGTCACTTTTTATGAAAGATGAAAGAGAGATAAGACGCTTATTAGATGGGATGAGAATTGTGAGCTGAATCTAGAAAACAGGGCACTTGTGCAAGGTTAGATAATGAGATATAGTGAGAGTAAAGGATAGAAAGTAGGCATAGTGTAAAAGAGAACAGAGTTAACCAGAACAATAATAATGCTCAGGATTGAAGTGAAGTGGGCTAAAATCAGGAAGGGTTGCTGTGTAGGATGTACAATTTTATGGAACAATTATTTGCAACAATACTTGAATAACAATAATATGTCAAGAAATATATAATTTACATAACCAGAGTAGAAAATACCCCATCAAAAGTAGTGTGTTTTTGGTACACAAGTGAAATGAAAGAAGGAAAATTAAAATACAATCAAGAGAGAATAATGAAAACCAGTCAAACAATAGAATTAAACAGAGAAATAAAATTAGGAAAAACTAAACATAAGAAAGAGAAATAAAAAAAAATTAATAAAGTAAAAAGTTGTAAAAATAATGAAAAATAATAATACATGTAAACAATAAAATGCCAGCTCTATGGTATAGCAAAGTGACATTTCTCTCAGTTTTTTAATTTTGGTGGTTAGCCTTGTGCTCTCTCTTTGAATCTGTCTGTTGACTCTTTGTAACTTCATATCTTATTGTTTCACTTGAGGGAAGAAAAAGGGAAGAAAAGAGAGAGGAATGACAAAAAAAACCCTCCTGCTGACTTTAAAGCTTTTCAGTGAGTTCTGCTAGTCTTCTTAGATGCCACAGGAAAGGGGGGCTAGGCTTCCACTTCCTTCCTTCCTATGGTTTTGTGAGGATGGGGACCAGGTCTGGGCCACTATATTCACTGTTGCCCAGCCTCCAGGCCAGGTCCTCTGTGACTTCTAGGGTCAAATCTGCCACTCAGTTTACAGGTGCATAGCACAAGTCAATGTCAGGCATGCTGTTGCACTCAGCCACTCAATCTCGGGTGCATGGCTCCAATCAGCTACTCGGTGTCTGGGGATGACTGAATTTCTCTGGGGCAGAAGTCCATAGTCTCAGTGAATGTATACTGCCTCTGTGTGTCTCCCACTTCATCTCTATTCCCCCACTGAGTTCCAGCATCCAGGTCCCTCCTGGTGCTGCATCACCCTCTCTGCTCTGGTAGGAGAGGGAGGTGGTGATCTATCTTTCCTCCCTGTATCCTGTAGCAGGCTTTGGGCTGGGTGGCCACAGCAGGCTACACTCCTGCACAGATTCCAGAGATCTTCTATCCCAGTGCAATCTCCTCACCATCTGACTTTCAATGTTCTCTACAATTTCTGGCTCCAAACTTCATAAAAACTGGGATTCCATTGGCTGTTCACTCTGTTCCTCACAAGATCCACTAGGTGTTCCAGCTGGACACATGGAGTACTGGGCTGCACTCTGACCTGACTCCCTGCCATCTTCTCTGGAATTTCTCAAGATTCCAAATTTCTAAATGTCGCAAATACTTAATGATTACACAAAAAGAAATAGCACATCCCAACAAAGAATCTGTAGGATAACTCAGTTGGCAGCAATATGTTTTGCTGGTAAACCAGTTTACATGCGCCTCAAACTTTCTTTAAAACAAGTGCTCATCAATGACCTAAGGAAAAACACATTTGAGGACTAGAACTCAAGGGTGGTTTCCATTTAAAAGAATGATAAATTCACAGTCAGGCTTTTTGCAATAAAGTAACTAAAATCAGAGAGAGAGAGTGACATTGCCACAACTACAGGCTATACAGTTTGGAATCGGGCTATAGCTATAATATATATAAATATTTTATATGTCTATTTTTCTATCCACATCCACATTTAGAGTTAATTTATTGAGATAATGTGTTGTATGATATCAGCCTCCCTCTGTACAACCATCGTTTACATGATTACCTACCTGTTCACTTACCTGGTATAACAACAAACAACACATTCCAAACCTGCTTTTCAGAAAGTGGGCACTCGTGATCCCCTTAACTCAAGGTGACTCTGCTAACATCTAGTTTGTGTCATGCAATTAACCCCTCACCAGTGTGAGATGCAGCTTGCATCACTGAAAAGTGGGTGGTATAAAATAAATCTTGTGAAATTTTAGATGGCTTAGATGGATCAGTCATAGAAGGTTTTCTCCAGAAGCTTCTTCCTCTTGAATATGCAGCTGGCCCAGCTCTGGTTGTTGTATTTCATGAATTTCTACTTTCCATAAAAATCACTTACATTTTTCCTTATTTACCTGTGACATTATAAATTTAAAAAGTACATAAAAAGCAAACTTTAAAGAACTTGTGATGCCATTTATGGGGTTATCATTTGTGTTTGGGGGGAGCCAGACTAGGCATTCATGCAGGTAGCAAAAATCTCAATGCCCACTCAGATTTTTCACATGATTTTGAATCCACTTCATTCATAAAACTATATATTATACACTTGCTAATGCAGACACATTCTTAGACAACTTGCAACACTACTTAAGAATGCAGACAAAAATTTGTTACCTTCAGTTTTAGTAGGAGAGTCAGTCAGTTGTAGAAGACGTTACTTGAAATCTCTTTGCCATAGGTCACTTATGGTATTTTCATAGCCTTTGTTGCATCTGGTGGCATTTTTCAAATGGTGACTAGTGGGCTGGATCAGGATGGATCACAGGATCATACCAAAAATTGATTTTTGTGTTCAGAAGGCAATCCTCATGTTTCTACGGAACACATGTTTAATTCAAAAGCATTAGTTTGTGTGTGATGAACGCATGGCAGAATCCTAGATTTGCTCCAAGTCCATCCTAACTTGCGTCTTATTCTATTTGATCTTACTTCAGGTGCTGGCCCCAGTCTGATTTCCATCACCATTATTACCTTCACTATCATTGGTTTGTGCCATAAACGACATGCATCCAAGACCCTGTAAAATCAAGTTCCATAGAGTCACTTGTATAAAACCTGGTTAGAACCACTGGCAGGAAAGCCCATTTTTTTCCAGGCTTATCCAAACTCTCTGTATATTTTTTTCTACAATTATAGGGATATGAAGAGCTAAAAAGGTACATAGTTTCAAGTCTAAAAGTTTGGAATTGCCAGACATGTGGTCATTTTAATGTACAGATCTTACATTTTGTTTTTTTATCTGAAATACTGAGATTAAAGTAGACTTGACTCAAAATGATCTTGTGATAATTAATTTGGGATGAAATTTTTAAAAAGTGGTAGTTTTCATGTACAATACTATATATTAATTAATTAATTATAAATAATGGCCTTAAATTACACTTTAGAATTCTTGATGTCATCAATATTTATAAAGGATTTTATTGCCCTAGCCTGTGTGGCTCAGTGGATTGAGCATCCACTTGTGAATTGAAATGTTGCTGGCACATGCCTAGGTTGCACACTGTGTCCCATTTGGGGAGCATTGACAGGCAAACGATCGATGTTTGTCTCACATTTATGTTCCTCTACCTTTCTTTCTCCCTCCCATCTCCTCGTTCTAAAAGTAAATAAACACAGTATTTTCTTAAAAAGGCTTTTGTAACAATTGACTATGTAAATCACTGTGTAAGATTTATTGACAAAAAAAATCCACATTTCAAAACACCTGGCATTTGACTGTTAATATAAGAGCTTTTAGTTTGCATTTCTCTAAAGATTGGTGGCACTGAGAATCTTTTCACAAGTCTATTAACCTTTTATGCCCTCTTTAGAGAAGTGTTTATTCAGGTTCTTTTTCTATTTTTTAAATTAGATTGCTTGTGTTTTAGTATTGATTTTCTACATTCTTTATAAATTTTGGATGTCAAACACTAATCAGATATATTGGCAAATTCCATTGTTTTCTGTTTCCAACCACGTTGATGTGATCATGGGCCAATCTACACAGTCACCTTATGGACATGCAGCCACTGAGGGAATGGAGAATAAAGTGTTAGAGATTGCAAAGCTAGCTGACGTCTCTACCTCCCCCAGATGCATCACATTTCTCTGAGAGACTAAATTATTACTCATCAAAACCTCTGGTGATCTCTTACACATCATTCTGTTCCCATTTTTTGGTGGAGTTTTTGACCAGACAGGATGAGAATAAGGTTAAATTGCTATCTGGCTATTAGCTTGGTTTATACCCACATGCCATGCAAAGAAGTGATCCCAGGGCACAGACAGAACATGGAAGGTTGGCGATGAAAGCACAGTGGTAGGGAAGAATTATAGAAGGAGTCCCCCAAAATGAGGTCCTAGTAACTTCTCACTACTTTATACCATAAGCCACTGTGACAGTGCCCTCATACAGTCTCTCCAGTGTTATTCTGTGGTTTTTAAAACAGTTTGAAGAAAAAAAACATACCAATTACTCTTTAAATATTTGGTAAACATCACCTATAGGCCATCTTATCCTGGGATTTTGTTTTGGGGGAATTTTCATTCTGCCGTCACTTTTACTGCTGGGAATTGTTCTATAAATGTTCGCTATTCCTTTCTGGTTGAGACTTGGGATACTCTATGTTACTGAGAAAACACCATTATATCTAGATTGTCAGATGTGTTCATATGTAATTTTTCTTAAAGTATTTTACTGAATTTTTAAACCTGTGGCATCCTTTGAGAATTTCTTTTTTATTTTTATATCTATTTTCTTGATTATTATGCTGTTATGGTTGTCCCATTTTTTCCCTCTTATTCCCCTCTACCTTGTACCCCACCTCCAAACAATATTCCTTCACTGTAGTTCATGTCCATGGCCCATACACATAAGTTCTTTGCTTTACTATACTATTCTTAACTTCTTCCTGTCTAATTCATATCTACCATTTATGCTTCTTATTCCCAGTACCTTTATCCTCATATGGTCCCTACCTGCCCTCTACTGATAACCCACAATATGGTCTCCATTTCTGTGAATCCATTCTTGTCCTAGCTGTTTCCTTAGTTTGTTGTTTTTTTGTTTGTTTGTTTTATATTTGGTTGTTTATCATTTTATTATTTTTGGTAGTTTATCATTTTAGTGTGGATATTTTTTATCCTCTTTTTCTGAGATAAGTCCCTTTAACATTTCGTATAATAAGTTTGGTGATGTTGAACTGATTTTACTTGACCTTTTCTGGGAAGTGCTTTATCTGCCCTTCCCTTCTAAATGATAGCTTTGCTGGATAGAGTAATCTAGTTTGTAGGTCCTTGACTTTTATGACTTTGAATACTTCTTTCCAGCCCCTTCTTGTCCATATGGTTTCTTTTGAGAAGTCAGCTGATAGTTTTATGGGCACTCCTTCATAGGCAACTGTCTTCTTTTCTCTTGCTCCTTTTAAGATTCTCTCCCTATCTTTCATCTTGGGTCATGTAATTATGATGTGCCTTGGTGTGTGATTCCTTGGGTCCAACTTCCTTGGGACTCTCTGAGCTTACTGGAATTCCTGGAAGTCTGTTTCCTTTGCCACGTTAAGGGAGTTCTCCATTATGTTTTCAGATAAGTGTTCAACGTCTTGCTTTTCCTCTTCTCTTTCTGGTACCCCTATGATTCAGATATTGGAATGTTTAAAATTCTCCTGGAGGTCCCAAAGCCCCTTTTCATTTTTTAAAAATTCTTGTTTCTTCATTCTGTTCAGGTTGAATGTTTATTTCTTCCTCTTGTTCCAAATCATTGATTTGAGTCTAGGCTTCCTTCTTGTCACTGTTGGTTCCCTGTACATTTTCCTTTATTTTGCTTTGCATAGCATTCACTTCTTATATTTTTGTGACCATACTCAACCATTTGTGTGAGCATCCTGATTACCAGGGTTTTGAACTGTGCATCTGATATTTTGGCTATGTTTTTATTGCTTAGTTGTACTTTTTTTGGATCTTTGATTTGTTCTTTCATTTGGGTCATAGTTCCTTTTTTGCTTCCTTGCACCTGTTATGTAGTGAGGGGTTGAGATTTATGTATTTGCCAGGGTGGGACACCCTATGTCACTGCATGGTGGGGCTGTATGTGGGGAGGGGTCCATGAGGGGCCAATCCTGCTTGCTTGACTCTTGGGTGCTTTCAGTCACTTCCTCTGCTACCTGCCAGCAAATTGGGCACTTCTAGTGCTGATTCCTTCCTGGGTGGTTTTGTGTGTTTTCTAGGACCCCGTGGGTCTCTCTAATGAAACCTCCTGTCAATCTGGGAGTTTTTCCTGCCAACACCACACTTACAGATTTTTTTCGGTGAGAGGTTTTGAGGATTTATTTCCCCACTTTGGGACCCCTGGTGTCTTGGACTGTCGTGCATGGACTGTCTTGCTCCCCAGGTGTTCCTCCAAGTTTATGCATAAGCAAAGGTGGGACCACCAGTTTCACCAGCAGCCAGCTCACCCAGTTCACCAGCCACCCCACTGCCTGCCCTGGTAGTGCAGCCAATGACTTCCTGGGAGTACCCTCCACTAGGGCTGCATGTCTCTGTGCCTCATCCCTGTGGGGGAGGGGCCTGAGAGGAAACGATGCAGCTCATGTACTCAGCTCTAGCCCACTTTCCAAGGAACCCTGTTGTGAGCCTGGGAGTTTCTTCAAGGCAGCAATCCCCACCCTACTCAACAGTCAGCTCTGAGTCTCAGTTTCCTATTAGCCAGCCCCTCCCACATAGTCCGTCACCATGGTTTCTCTCAGCCATCCATGCCCATGCAGTCCAAAGCCTTATCTTGTGTTCTCTCTGTCTGTCCATCTACCTTACAGGTCTGGTTGGCCTGGTTGACTGTTTCTTTAATTCCCTGGTTGTTGGATTTCCATGCAGTTTTATTTTCTGGCACTTTGGTTGTATATTGTGTTACATTGGTTGTTTTCCTACTTTGGATCGTGTGTGGACGTGAAGGGTTTTTACCTACCCCACCATCTGGCCAAAACATGCATCTGGCCTTGAGTTGGTTTTTTTTTTTAAGGTTCTATTTTCTTGTTTATAGAGGGGAAGGGAGGAAGAAAGAGAGGGAAGGAAACATCAGTGTATAGTGGCCTCTTTCACATCCCCTAATGGGGACTTGACCCAAAAGGCAGGCATAATTATTCTTTTAGTTTTAAACCTAGCTGGTGTCAGGATATTCATGCTCTCTCAGTGTTCCTTCATAGTCCTTTGTTTCATTGACACTATAAGTATTTATCAGATGTTCACTGGCCACATAAAGGCTTGTCTATTCCTGTGTTATCAGCTCAAATTCTTACCCTGTAATGGACTATCTCACCAAGTAAATTGTAAAAAAGGTTAAATTATTAAAAATGACCATACTTTCCAAAGCAATTTTCAAGCTTAATGCAAGTTATATCAAAATGCCAATTTCAGTCTTCTCAGAACCAGAATGAATGATTCTAAAGTTTATATGGAACCAAAAGACTCAAAATTGCCAAAACAATTGAGGAAGTAGAATACAGTTCAAGACGTCATAATCCTCAATACCAAACCACAGTACAAAGACATACTAATCACAACAGTACGTTATTGGTGCAAAAATCCACAAAGATTAATTGAAATAAATAGAGAGCCCAGAAATAAACCTTCACTTTAATGGACAAGTAATATATGACAAACAATGTAAAAATATACATTGCAGTAATGACTGTCTCTTCAACAAGTAGTGTTCAGGAAACAGAACAGATATGTGCTCAGAACAGACCTAAACAATCTCTTAAGCAAGATACATGAATACACTTAAACTGCAGTCAGTCCTACACAACTTTCCCAGATGCCTAACTGACACCAGCCCCGCTCACCACCTTTTGTCTTTAAACTGATGACAGATTTTTCCACAGTTGTTTATTTTGAACCTGACACCAGCACTGCTCACATTTCTGCAATGTGACTGATGATTTCCACATCTTCCAATTGATGATAGCCTCACCTGTCTTATCCCAGACCAGCCTCTGTTCTTCTAATGTTTCTTGTCACATCTCATTTTTCAAAAGCTCAACACCTGGGATCACAAGTATTAACGAATACTAGAGCTGCAACACACCTATTCTGGCTGAAGCCTGATCTGACTCTTTGAGACCTTCAGAGCAGATGCCCCAGAGAAGCACATTGGAGGTTCTTTCAGTTTTCTAAGACTGGGTCTTATTTATGGCTTCAGCTCTTTCCAGCTTTCCACCTGGAAAACCACTGTCTATCTGGTTAATGGCACCTGGGCCCCGCTACTCACCTCTCTACCCTCCTGAGTCTCATAGCTTTCATGCCATATCTACAAAATTCAAAATGACAAAGTGTAGCAATGCAGAAACATTTACCAAATGCCTCATAGATGACACAGCTTTGATCCATCACAGAGCCACATTCACAGCCTAAAGTGCCTTCAAAGGCACAATATATATAAATATTTTTGAAGACTAAAGAAGAGCAAACACTTAGTATGCATCTCTATTGGGCTTTTCAAGTATAGTAACTATTGATGTCTAGGTCAAGTGTGCTTATTCTGGGTGGCTGTCTTCTGAATCAAAGAATATTCATTAGCATCCTGTCCTCTACCTCTCTGAAAATGCCTGTAGCCCCACAACTTACTATATAGATATAAAAAAGGAGAAAGAGACAGGGAGAGAGACAAAACAAGAGACTGAAACAAAATAGAATGAACAAAATAACTCAAAGAGTAAATAAATGAGGCATTATGTTTAAATATATCTTGTGTGTGAATTCTCATCACTTTGGCTGTTATCTGTTGTGGAGGACCAGGTTGGTAACCACTTGGTAGTGACAAAGGTGTACATGTCAGCAGGCAGGGCCTACTGAGAGCCAAATAGGTGGTTACCCGCCATGTAGGCTTATATCATGTACAAAGCCTGGTGATAAGTATAACAGGATAAAATGGAATATTGTATGAAACAAAGAACATCGTTTTCTTCATAATTTTAACCTCTTTAAGGGGAAAAGTTAAAAACATGACCTAGCGTAGCATGTCTCTCTCAGTATCACATTGCTGAAATTCAAGCCTAAGCCCTTCTTATAATTTTGCCATCTCTGAGTTTTTGAATCAAAAACTGGCCCATAGATGTTATAGGCTTTTTGTCATATGCACCTAACAATGTCTCTAGGAAATAGTTTCTTGCATCATCTTCACTGTGCAGCTACAGTTACTCAGGTGGGTCAGGAAGACACGGGCATTATGCAGCAAACTAAATGAATCAGAAATCAAATATGTAACTTCAACTCTCTCTCTTCTGAAAGATAGGACCCTGGCTTCACTATTGAGAAGTCACGGGGAGGGCTGTGCTGGAAATCTTTGTTTATTTATGGAGATGTTGTAAGTAAGCAGGTAAAAACCCTGAGTGGTTTATGGGGAAATCTTTTAAAGGAAAATCCCCATGGAATAGAAGGATAAAGAAGTTACTTGACTTCTTTGGTGACCAAACAATAGAGACGTTAGAAGTCTGGTAACTAGGCACCATATTTCTGAGTCTGGCCCCTATTAACTTACTTGAGTGAAGAGAGTTGAGAGAGCAGGATGTTGTCCCATCATCTCCAGAATTTCTTAGACTTTGGCATTTGGAAATCCTATACTAAAACTGCTTCACTCACTATAGACAGTGGCTCTATCCTCTTCTTTAAGGCCTGAGGTCAGTCAGCAGTGTGGAGCCTTGGGTCAGTTTGGCTGCCCAGGATAGACCAACTGAGGCAATATCATGACTGTGATCCCATGTGGGAACCTTAGCAGTCCCTGCCACTTCTCCTGCTCCTGTATGTGTTGGACTGGATGAAACTGCAAGTGATTGTTCACAACTTTCTTTAATGATTCTTATCTGTGGTGTCAGTTAAAAACTTTCTTTTAAGAAGTTTTGTTTATTTATGTCTTTTCCTGCTCGACAAAATACAAGAAGCTTGTAATTTTTAATCATTTTCTTAAAGAATTAACACTTAGTTTCATTAGCCTTTTCTTTGTATCCCAAATGTATTTACTGGTTCTCCTATAGATGTTCTATTTATTCTTCCACGTGAATTGTTTGATATTATTCTCTGGTTTCTTCAAGAATAATTTAAAACGTGTTTTTCATATTTTCTCCTATTGAGGAGTCCTGAAATATATAAACTTTCTTGTATAAAAGCTCTTGCTGTGTCTCAGATTTAGTTAAGTTGTTTTTTAATTTTCATGTGTTTCAAAGTAGATTCTGTGTTTTTTGTTAGTATCTTTAATTTATTTTTTGTTTAAAAAATGTTGGTTAATCTTCAATTACTTGTGTTCTTTCTGTTTTATTTTCTTGATACTTGATATCAAGTTTCTTACAATTGAGATCAGATAATATGGTAAATATTATTTTTATATAAAAATATGGTAGATAAATTTCATATTTTTAAATTTGTTGGGACTGGATTTGTTGCCTCATGCAAGATTTGTATTAGAAAATGTCCCATGCACTCAAAAGTATGCATAAAATGTAGTTTGTCATTAAATGCTCTATAAATTTCTTCAATATCAATCTGGTCCAATCTTTCAGATAAGGTCATTAGTATCACTTTAAATATTTTTTTATTCTCAAATGAAAATATATTTTTCATTGATTTCAGAGAGTAATGAAGAGAAACAGAGGAATGTTGAGAGAGTTAGAGAGAAGGAGAGATAAAGGGAAAGACAGAGAGAGAGAGAGTTGAAGAGAAATATTGATATGAGAGAGAAACATGAATCAATTGTCTTTCCTGTGCACATTGAGTGGAGATCAAACTTGCAACATAGGTATATACCCTGACTAACTGAACTCACAATCTTTTGGTGGAACACTTAAACCAATTTGGCCACCTGGCAAAGGTGAGTTCTTCAAAGGCTAAAAGTACAGTATTTAAAAAATGAGAACTGTACTTGAACAAAAATAAACAAAGTAAAAAAAATAAAATAGCATTACTTAAAAAAAACAACTCATACCACATTTTACTCTGATGGAAAACATTAGGTAACTTCACTGGGTTTGGTGGGCACAACACAATATACTTATGCCTTATTATAGCATTATACAATTGAAATATTTCTCACTTTAAAAACTAATGCGACACAAAAACATTGCATTAAAAATGTAAAAAAATGACCCTATGGGTTAAGTGTTTCTTAATCATGTTCTTTTTAAAAATTTTGATTCTCCTATTTATTATTATTCTTTTTTGAAATCTTTAGGAATAATTTTAATAAGCTTCACAGTTCACTTTTGTTTAGAGGCATACATATTTTCATAGAAAAGTTATACTGTAAAAGGCCATAGGTCCATAATTTCTATTATCTTTTTACTCCATGGTGCTTCCCACCTTCCTCCCATTTCCATCCCCCTTAGTTTTTGTCCATGTGTCCTTTATATTTGTTCCTGCGACCCCTTCCTCTTTTCCCCTGAAATTCCCTCCCTTCTCCCCTCTGGTTACTGTCATCCCATTCTCTATTTCAATGTCTTTGGTTATATTTTGCTTGCTTGTTTGTTTTGTTGTCTAGGTTCCTGTTAAAGGTGAGATCATATGGTATTTGTCTTTCACCACCTGGCTTATTTCATTCAGCATAATGCTTTCCAGTTCCATCCATGTTGTCACATAGGGTAGGAGGTCCTTCTTTCTTTCTGCTGCATAGAATTCCATTGTGTAAATGTGCCACAGTTTTTTGATCCATTCATTTACTGACGGGAACCTGGTGGCTTCCAGCACTTGGCTGTTGTAAATTGTGCTGTTATGAACATTGGGGTGCCTAGGTTCTTTTGGATTGGTGTTTCTCGATTCTTAGGGTATAATACTAGCAGTGGAATTTCTGGGTCAAAAGGCACATCCATTTCTAGTTTTCTGAGAAAATTCCATACTGTTTTCCATAGTGGTTGTCCCAGTCTTCAATCCCACCAGCAGTACACTAAGGTCCCCTTTTCTCCACATCCTCTCCAGCACTTGTTGTTTCTTGCTTTGTTTATGATGGCCATTCTGATTGGTGTGAAGTGGTATCCCATTGTAGTTTTAAATTGCATCTCTCTGATAGCTAGCAATATTGAGCATCTTTTCATGTGTCTCTGGATACTCTGTATGTCCTCCTTGGAGAAATGCCTGTCCAAGTCCTTTGCCCATTTTTTAATTGTATTACTTGTCTTCTTAGAGTGGATTCATGCAAGTTCTTTATGTATTTTGGAGATTAACCTTTGCCTGAGAAATCATTGGCAAATACGTTTTCCCATACAGTTGGTTCTCTTTTTATTTTAATGCTGTTTTCTTTGGCCATGCAGAAGCTTTTTATTTTGATGAGATCTCATTTATTAATTCTTTCCTTTATGTCCTTTGCTGTAGGGGACATATAAGTAAAAATGTTGCTGTGTGAAATGTCTGAGATTTTCCTGCCTATGTTCTCCTCTAGGATTTTAATGGTGTCACAGCTTATATTTAAGTCTTTTATCCACCTTGAATTTACTTTTGAGTATGGTGTAAGTTGGTACTCGAGTTTCATTTTTTTGCACGTAGCTGTCCAGTTCTCCCAACACCACTTGTTGAAGAGGCTATCTTTATTCCATTTTATGTTGCTGCCCCCTTTGTCAAATATTAATTGACCATAGAGACTTGGGTTTATTTATGGGCCCTCTATTCTGTTCCACTGGTCCATGAGTCTGTTTTTGTGCCAATATCAGGTTGTTTTTATTACAGTGGCCTTATAATACAGTTTAATATCAGGTATTGTGATCCTGCCTACATTTTTCTTCTTTCTCAAAAGTGCAGCCACTATTCGGGGTCTTTTATGGTTCCATATAAATTTTTGTAGTGTTTGTTCTGTGTCTGTGAATTATGCCATTGGTACTTTCATAAGTATTGCATTGAATCTGTAAATTGCTTTGGGTAATATGGACATTTGGATGATGTTAATTCTTCTGATCCATGAACACGGTATATGTTTCCATTTATTTCCATCTTCCTTGATTTCATTCTTCAGTGTTGTGTAGATTTCTGCATACAGGTCTTTTACCTCCTTGGTTAGGTTTATTCCTAGGTATTTTATTTTTCTTTTTGCTATATCAAATGGGATTTTTTTTTCTGCTTCTGCTGTTTCACTGTTGGTATACAAAAATGGCTTTGATTTCTGGATATTGACTTTCTAACCAGCTGTTTTGCCAAATTCATTTATTAGGTTGAGCAGTTTTTGGGTGGATTCTATAGGATTTTCTATGTCCACCATCATATCGTCTGCAAACGGTGACAGTTTTGTTTCCTCCTTTTTTATTTGGATGCCTTTTATTTCCTTTTCTTGTTTGATTGCTGTGGTTAAAACTTCAAAACCTATATTGAATAGAAGTGGTGAAAGTGGACAAACTTGTCTTGTTCCTGATCTTAGTGGAAAAGATTTTAGTTTTTATTCATTGAGTGTGTTGGTTGGCTGTAGGTCTCTCATATGTGGCCTTTATTATGTTGAGGGATGCTCCCTCTATTCCCACTTTGCTGAGTGTTTTTATCATAAATGGGTGCTGTACCTTGTCAAATGCTTTTTCCGCATCTATTGATATGATCATGTGATTTTTGTTTTTGTTTTTGTTTTTGTTTATGTCATGTATTACATTTAGTGATTTGTGAATATTGAACCATCCTTGCATCCCTGGGATGAATCTTACTTGGTCATGGTGTATGAACTTTTTAATGTGTTGTTGGATGTGGTTTGCCAATATTTTGTTGATGATTTTAGCATCTATGTTCATCAGCAATATTGGCCTGAAATTTACTTTCTTTGTTATGTCTTTATCTGGTTTTGGGATTGGGATGATGCTGGCTTCATAGAAGGATTTTGGGAGTCTTCCATCACTTTGGATTTTTTGGAGTAGTCTGTGAAGAATAGGGGTTAGCTCTTCCTTAAATGCTCTGTATAATTCTCCTGTGAAACCATCTGGTCCAGGGCTTTTGTGTGTTGGAGTTTTTTTATTATTGCTTCAATTTCATCTACTGTTATTGGTCTATGCGGGCTTTCTGCTTCTTCTTCATTTAGTTTTAGAAGATTATATTTTTCAAGAAATGTGTCCGTTTCACCTAGGCTTTCAAATTTCTTGGCATATAGATCCTCATAGTAATTTCTTACAATCCTTTGTATTTCTGTGGTGTCAGTTGTAATCTCTCCTCTTTCATTTCTGATTGTGTTTATTTGAGTCCTCTCTCTTTTTTTCTTTTGAGCCTGCTTAAAGGCTTGTCAATTTTATTTATCTTTTAAAAAAAAAACAGCTCTTGGATCCATTGATCGTTAGTATTGTGCTTTTTGTCTCTATATGATTTAATTGTGCTCTTATCTTGGTTATTTCCTTCCTTGTACTAGCTCTGGGCTGTCTTTGTTGTTGTTCTTGGCGTTCTTGAGCCTACAAGGGTTAGGTTGTTGGTTTAAAATGTTTCTATCTTGCTTAGGTAGGCCAGTATTGCTGTGAACTTCCCTCTCAGGACTGCCTTTGCTGTGTCCCATAAGTTTTGGGTTATCATAAGTTCATTTTCATTTGTTTCCAGAAACTTTTTGATTTCTTCCCTAATTTCATTCTTGACCCATTCATTGTTTAGCAGCATGCTATGCAATCTCTGCAATATTGAGTGTTTTGGGTTTTTCCCCTTGGGGTTGGTTTCTAATTCCAGTCCCTTGTGGTCAGAGAAAATGCTTGGTATGATTTCAATTTTCTTGAATTTGTTGGGGCTTGTTTTGTGTCCTATCATGTGATCTATCTTTGAAAAGTTTCCATGTGCATTTGAATAGAATGTGTATTTAGGTTCTTTGGGATTAAGGGCTCTATATATATCAGTTAAGTCCATTTCATCTAGAGTGCTGTTCAACGCCACAATATCTTTGTTAATATTTTGTGTGGAAGATCTGTCCACATTTGACAGAGGGGTATTAAAACCTCCTACTATAATTGCGTTACTGTCACAATTCTTCTTTAAGTCTTCCAAGATTTTCTTTATGTATTTGGGTGCTCCAATGTTGGGTGCATATATATTTACAATGTTTATGTCTTCTTGGTGGAGTCTTCCCTCTAGTATTATGTAGTGACCTTCTGGGTCTCTCTTTATGGCTCTTTTTTTGAAGTCTATTTTGTCTGATATGAGTATTGCTACCCCGGCTTTTTTTTTCCTGTCCATTTGCTTAGAAAATTTATTTCCAGCCCTTCACTTTCAGTCTGTGTAGGTCTTTTGTCCTCTTGTAGGCAGCATATATGTGGGTCATGCTTTCTTATCCATTCAGCTCTTCCGTGTCTTTTGATTGGAGCATTTAATTTATTTACATTTAAGGTTATTATGGATAGGTACTTATTCATTGTCATTTTTGTACCTGTGTTCCTCTCTGTCTCTCTCTTTTCCTTCCTTTCCTTAGAGCAGTCCCTTTAGCATCTTTTGCAGAGCTGTATTGGTGGATGTGCATTCTTTTAGATTTCTTTTATCTTGGAAGCTCTTTATTTGGCCTTCTATCTTGATTGAGAGCCTTGCTGGGTAAAGCAGCCTAGGTTGCAGGCCTCTGGTTCTCATTACTTGGAATATTTCTTGCCATTCTCTTCTGGCTTGGAGTGTTTCCATTGAGAAGTCAGAAGCTAACCTTATTGGGGCTCCCTTGTACGTGACTTCCTTCTTCTCCCTTGCTGCCTTTAAGATTCTCTCTTTGTCTTGGAATTTTGTCATTTTAATTATGATGTGTCTTTGACTGGACCTCTTTGGGTTCTTCTTGATTGGGACTTTTTCTCTCGTCAAATTACGGAAGTTTTCCATCATTACTTTTTCAAATAGATTTTCTATCCCTTGCTCTTCTTCTTCTCCTTCTGGTATCCCTATTATATGGATATAATTATGCTTCATATTGTCTTGTGTTTCTCTTAATCCCTCTTCATTCTTTCTCAGCCTTTTTTCCTTTTCATGCTCTTTCTGGGTGTTTTTTTCTACTTTGTCCTCTAACTCGCTGATCTGATCTTCTGCTTCATCCATCCTGCTTTTGATTCCTTCCACTGTGTTCTTCAGTTCAGCCATTGTATTCTTCATTTCCTCTAG
The DNA here is from genome assembly GCA_004027735.1 of Carollia perspicillata. Lineage (NCBI taxonomy): Eukaryota > Metazoa > Chordata > Mammalia > Chiroptera > Phyllostomidae > Carollia > Carollia perspicillata. The sequence continues at coordinate 27,346 of PVKM010013219.1, forward strand.
CCCCTTGTTTATGTTTTCTATTTCCCTTTTCATGTTGATATAGTTTGTGGTGAGTTCATTGTAGTTCTCCTGTAGTTTCTGGTAGTTTATTGTCATCTCATGGAACTTCCTGATAACCAGTTCTTTGAATTCAATATCTGATAACTGACTTGCTCCCATTTCATTTAGCATTCTTTCTGAGGCTTCCTCCTTTCCTTTCATTTGGGGATTGTTTCTTTGTGTTCCCATTGTTTGTGAGACTCTTCTTTATAGCTTCTGCTTCTTAAATGGACTTGTTCTGGTTCCCAGGGTTTATGGTGTGAACTGCCTTAGTAGATTGCCTGTGAGATTCAGTGGTGCAGTCTCCTTCTGGTATCCTGGTGTTCACCGCTTCCACCTACTCTTTTTTGTGCTCAGTTGTAGGGGGAGGCAAAATGGTTTAAGACAGCAGGGGAGTATTCTATGATATTTACAGTAGCAGCCAGTATAAGAGAAAGGAGATATTTTGGCTATGTATAGTGTTAATTGTGATGTTCAACCCAACTGGCCACTTTTAAGAAAGGATGGGAAGAAGATAAGACTCTTGTTGGGAAGGGAAGGGTTGTGAGTTGGATCTAGAAAGCAGTGAAGTTGTAGGAGGTCAGATTCTGGGGTAAGGTGAAAGTAAAGGATAGTACATAGGTGTAATGTGTGAGAGAATAGTGTTAACCTCCCCAATAATAGAGTTCAGGAGACTGTGTCATGGGCTAACATCCGGGGAGGGTGCTGTGAAGTATTTACAATTGTGTGGAACAGCAGTTATTTACAATAATATTAGAGCAACACTCATATGCTAGAATCTATGTGATCTGAATAACCTGAACAGGGGGTATAGGACTTTGAGTAGTGTGCTGATGGAACACAATTCACTTGAACGACAGTAAATTAGCAATACAATGTAGAAGAGAGAACAAGGGAAACTTGTCAAATGGTACAATATACCCTGCCAAGCAAAGAAGACTATACAGAAAGAAGGGGAATACAAAAATACTACTGAGATAAAAGATGTAGGAATAATGAAAAAAGGAGAAAGTAGTAACAATCCAAATACTCAGCAACTTGCAGTTCCCCTGCAATAGCCAAGTGAAATTTGTCTCACTGTCTCAGCTGTTGGGTTGCCCCCTGTTTGAGTTCACCTCAGCTACTGTCACAGTTCCAAGTTCTTTCTCACTTGTGGGTATTTAATACCCACAGGCAGGAGAAGGAGGAAAGAAGAGATAAAATTGGAAAGAAAGTGTGAAGCACTAAATCAAGAAAGAAGGGAAGAGAGGAAAAAGCAATTGGAGGATAAAACAGTAATGAAAATTTTAAAACTAATAATTAAAAAAAGAAAAAGAATAATTTAAAAAAGATTAAAAAAAGATTACACCTCTTGTTGGTTTCAAACTGGCCAAACCTGTTTTTCTGGTCTTCCTGGCTGCAGGAGGCTGAGGAGTGATTGGTGTGACATTTCTCCCTTCCCTATGTTTACTCAGCCTGTCTTGCAAGCGCTGTCCCAAGAGCTAGTTTTACTCCTTTCCCCAATATCTTAGATGTGGGAGTCCTGGTTTTCTTCAGAGCGCTTTTCCCCAGTGGTTATCGCTAGACGCTGGGGTGCAGGGGCACCCACTTGGCTACACTACCTCCTTCCAGCAGGTCTGGGCCCAAACCCTTCCCAGTGCTACCGGGAGGGAGTCGAAGTGCCTTCCCTTTAACCCTGGTGTCTCTGCCCGGCTGGGTTGGGAGTCAGCTGCAGGGCTGTCACAGCAGATCCTCCAGCCCCTCTGTTTGATAAATTCCTCCTACTCAAGCCTGGAGCCCCATGTAGCCCAATTCTCCAGCCAGACCTCTGACTGTCTGGGTCAGTCCATCGCTGCTTCTCTTTCAGCTTTCCTGAGCTGGCGACCTCAGACTCCGCAGGTAATCACGGCCCTGTGCATCTTGCCTCTTCGTCCTTATTCCCCTCTCCATGACCAGAACTCTACTGGTGTTGTTCAAACCCTGGTCTGTCCGGGAGGGAGAGAGCAGGTGACCCAGCTCTCTCCCAAGGACTGTGTCAGGCCCTCTGCTTTCAATAAGTCTGTGGTCGACCCAGCGCCCACTCTGGGCGCTGGGCCTGGGGCTGCAAACACACCCTGGTCCCCGTGCTGGTCCCCAGGACCTTACCGTCCTGAAATATCCTTCTTACCGTCTGGTTTCTGGTTTTTCAGTGTTCGCTACAGTTTTTGGACTCTTATTTTCAAATACACTGGCGTACTGTTGTCTTTGTGCTCTGTTCCTCTGTGGATTAGCCAGTTTTTCCTCCTGTGTGTAGGGGGAAGTGAAATCTGCACCCTCCTACTCAGTCGTGATCTTACATCCTGCGGATACTTTGTATGTTACATCCTGTTTTTCTCTTGCGTCTTTTGAGATTCTCCCTTTGTCTTGGAATATTGCCATTTTAATTATGGTGTGTCTTGAACTGAGCCTCTTTGGATCTTGTTGATTTGGACTCTGTGTTTCCTGGATTTGTGTGAGTTTTCCTCTCATCAAATTAGGAAACTTTTCCATCATTAGTTTTCCAAACAGGTTTTCTATCTCTTGCTCTTTTTCTTCTCCTAATGGTATTCCTATTATGCAGGTATTATTACACTCTATATTGTTTAGCAGCTCCCTGATCATCTCTTTTTTTTTTCTGAGTCTCTTTCCCTTTATATGCTTTTTCTGAGGGTTTTCTTTTTCTACCTTATCCTCCAGCTAGCTATTTCAATCCTGTGCTTCATACATCGTACTTCTAATTGCTTGTAGTATGTATTTATTCCCGAGATTTTATTGTTCATTTATAACTGGTTTTTGTTAATATGTATTTCCTTTTTCGTGCTGATGTAGTTCTCAGTCCGTTCTTGATCACTGTCTGTGACTTCCTTAAGCATCTTAATAACCATTATTTTAAATTCTATATCTGATATTTTGATTACCTCCATTGTTTCTAAATCTTTTAGTTGGGAATTTTTCATTCTTTAGATGAATGTTTTTTGACTACCCTTTTAGGTGACTCTTTTTCTTTATTTCTGTATTCATGGTGTTGCACTTTGCTAGCTTTCTTTGTCGGCTGAACTTGTATGGTATGAACTGTTTGGGGTTCAGGGGTGTGGTCTCTTTGTTGTATGTGTGGGGACTGTACTTTTGGTCTCCCTGACGCCTGTTGTGGACCCTGGCCCCGGGAGCTAGGGGCCAGGCTTCCCGTGGAGACG
>PVKM010013220.1:0-30595 GCA_004027735.1 Carollia perspicillata
TTTTTTTTTGCCCTTTTTTTTCAAAGATTTTATATATTTATTTTTAGACAGAGGAGAAGAGAGGTAAAAAGAGAGGGAGAGAAACATCAGTGTGTGGTTACCTGTCATGCACCCCCTATTGGGAACCTGGCCTGCAACCCAGGCAGAGCCCTGACTGGGAATGGAACCAGTGGTTCTTTGGTTCGCAAGCCAATGCTCAGTCCACTGAGCCACACCAGCCAGGACACAACCAGGATTTTTAATGGAAGCTGTGGGATAGACGAAAGTCTATTTAGAATAGACTTTGGTAAGCACAGAAATGAGAGGCTGATGAGGCCACCATGTGCTCCAAAGCTAGGTAGAAGTGAGGTTTGTTCTAACGAGTGGAGATATTGATTTGTATCCTGACCTACTGACTTACAGAATTACCTGATAACAAGGGTGGGACTTTTCTTTTTTTTTCTTTTGTTCTTATTGTTATTCTGTTACAGTTGTCCCAGTTTTTCCCCCTTTACCCTCCTCTGCCCAACCCACCCCACAGTCCCACAGTCAGTCCCCACACCATTGTCCATTTCTGCTGGTCATTCATACATATTCTTTGACTAGTTCCTTCCCCTTCTTTCCACCATCATTGGCTCTGGCAGCTATCAATCTGTCCCATGTTTTCATGTCACTGGTTCTAACTTTGCTTATTGGTTTATTTTGTTCATTAAATTCCTCTTATAAGGGAGATCATATGGTATTTGTCCTACTGGCTTATTTCACTTAGCTATTCTCCAGTTCCATCCATGCTGTCACAAAAGGTAGGAATTCCTTCTTTCTTTCTGCTGCTGCTGTGTAGTATTCCATTATGTAAATGTACCACAGTTGTGTGACCTGCTTATCTAATGATGGGCACTTAGGCTGTTTCCAGTGCTTGGCTATTATAAATAATGCTGCTATGTACATTGGGGTACATAGGTTCTTTTGAATTGGTGTTTCAGGATTCTTAGGGTATAATCCCCAGCAGTGGGATTACTGACCTTGTAAAAAGAGTTAGGGAGTCTTCTCTTGTCTTTAATTTTCTGGAACATTTTGACAAGGTTAGGAGTTCATTCCTCTTTGAATGTTTGGTAAAATTTGCCTGTGAAGCCATCCAGTCCAGGGTTTTTGTGTGCCAGGAGTTTTTTTATTACTGCTTTGATTCGCTAGTTATTGGTCTATTCAGCTTTTCTGCTTCTTCTTGATTCAGTTTTGGAAGATTGTATGTTTCTAGAAATGTATACATTTTGCTCAGATTGTACAATTTCTTGGCATATAGTTGTTCATAGTAATTTCTTACAAACCCTTGTATTTCTGTGGTATCGGTTGTTACTTCTCTTTCTTTTTTTTTTTTTCTTTATTTGGGTCCTCTCCCTCTTTTTCCTGATGAGTCTGGTTAAAAGTTTGTCAATTTTTTTTATCTTTTCAAAGAACCAACTCCTGGATTCATTGATCCTTTGAATTGTTTTTTTAGTTTCTATGTCATTCAATTCTGCTCTGATTTTGATTATTTCCTTCCTTCTACTCACTCTAGGCTTTGTTTGTTGTTCCTGTAGATGCAGGGTTAGGTTGCTAATTTGGAATGTTTCTATCTTTTTTTAGGTAGGCCTATATTGCTATGAACTTCCCTCTCAGGACTTCTTTTGCTGTGTCCCATAAGATTTGGGTTGTTGTATGTTCATTTTCATTTGTTTCCAGGTACTTTTTGATTTCTTCCTTGATTGTATTGTTAACCCATTCATTATTTAATAACATGTTATTCAGTCTCCATGTATTTGCACGTTTTTGAGTTTTTTCCTTGGGGTCGGTTTCTAGTTTCAAGCCATTGTGGTCTGAGAAGATGCTTGATATGATTTCTATATTCTTGAATTTATTGAGGCTTGTTTTGTGTCCTACCATATGGTCTGTCTTTGAAAATGATCCATATGCATTTGGAAGGGCTATATACTTTGCTTCTTTGAGGTGAAATGCTCTGTAAATATCAATTAAGTCCATTGATCTAGAGAGTCATTCAATGCCACAATATCCTTGTTGATTTTTTGTTTGGACGATCTATCCATTGTTGACAGTAGGGTGTTAAAATCCCCTATGATGACGGTATTGTTGTCAATCTCCTTATGACAGTCCTCCAAGATTTTCCTTATATATTTAGGTGCTCTTAGTTTGGGTACATATACATTTTCAAGGGTTATATCCTCTTATTGGACAATACCCTTAAATGTTATGTAGTGACCTTCTTTGTCTCTTGTTTTGGCCTTTGTTTTGAAGTCTATTTTGTCTGATATAAGTATCACTACCCCCAAAAGCTGGGACTTTTCTTAGAAAGTGATTCAGCAGCTTGGCTGAGACTGATCCATTTTTAGCACTGAAATCCTGAAGTCCTGAAAAACGCCTCATCCCCATCAAATCAGACTGATTGGTTGCCCCCAAAAAGTAAGCAAAGAACCCCTCAAGCACTCAGGCAGGTAACAAATCTCAAGTGATTTCTGCATCATAAAGCAAGTAAGATATTACTCTAGAGTGGGACATTTGGAGAACAGAAAATGCTTATTCTGCCATGAATGTATCTTTCAAATCAAAAGCTTAACTTTTAGCAGGAGTACATTCTGATATCTTGCCAGGGTATCAGCTGTAGAATTCACTTTGGGGTATCTACAGTGAGATTACCTGTGGGTGAGAATTGTTTAAATATATATCTACATGCTAAAGAAAGTCTGCAAAAATCAAATTGAATTTTGGCACAATTGATACTGAGCTTTTTCTTTTTAAAGATAGTGATCAACTATGAGAATTTATTCTTGAGGTTACCTCAGAAATTTTCACTAGGTCATTAACTTGCCTTCCATCTTCTTTGAAGAGAGGACATTATTCAATTTATCCAAGAGCAGAATCAAATTCTTCAGATATGAGTTCAGTGGGGTGTGGGCTAGGACTCAGACCTGTTTTCACCATTTCATTGTTCTGTCCGGTGCCCATTTTCGCACCCTATGATCTCCATGGTGTGATGGAAAAGACTCTGGAAAAAAACATGTAAGCTAAGGCTCCCCTGAGGGAGCCTACAATCTGGCCCTTAGCGATTTTTTTTCATTTACTGAGTCAAGATACATGCTGGAAAGGCTTGTGTTCTCAGTTAAACAAAACAGAATACCACCTTCATATTTCTGGAATGTTATGACGGGATTTATATATGACATTATAGAATGCCTCTATCCTGCATCTTCTGGAAGAAATTTGTTCTAACACATTTTCTTTTTTAATTGTCTAAATAACTCTAGCTTTGAAATGCGTAAGTAAATTCTGATGACCCAGCAAAATGATAGAACACAGCACAAATGACATAACAGGTCCTTGGTAGGACTTCCTTGGTAGGACATTTCAGCCATCGCCTAGAGAGTTCACCTCTAAATAAACTTTCATATTTACCAGTAGTTGATTACTCACTCAGTTCAGTAGTAACTGCCAATAAAGAAATTTTTGGCTGGAGATTAGACAAGTATAAATCAGTCTTACATCAGTTTTACTCAGCTTTATGTACCAAATAGCATACAGTTCTTGAATGCAAAAATTAAAATCTTGATATCTTTATATTGGAGGCAACAATCTCCTGATACATAGCCATTCATTGCAGGTACCAAAGGCCATTGTAATCACAGTGCTGCCATGGGACCCAGTTTTTCTTGTTTATAAGTCATCAACAGACTTGGCCCTTTTGGAGTTTTATGTTTTAATTGTGCTTTTTCTGGCTGAAAGAGATCATTTAAAAATACAAGGAGGAGGCCTTGAAAATTATGTTTGGATGCTGGACCAGAAATTAGAAAATATTACTAGGACCTATAAAGAACCCACAGATTAACATGGGAGCTATTGTGGAAAGTGGAGCAAATATATGATAACTCTTTCCTAATTGTAAATTTTTGGGAAAACTTGAATTAAAACATGTGAAATGCTGGGAGAGAGGAAAAAATATTCTGGAATAATCATGTTTATTCTCTCTGAAAAGGTATCCCTGGTGAATTTCTCATGGGTCAGCATTTACTGAACAAATGTAAGAGGATAAATGATTACCATTCCCCTTCTAAGAACATCTGCTTCCAAAGGAATTTTGGCAGAGTTTACAAGTGATGTCAGACTGCCAGGCACAGAGATTACAATCTGGTTAATTCTTGCCCTGGCATTCCTACCTCCAGGGGAACCTTGTCTAAATCCATACAAGCCAGAATTTAAAATGGATTACTATACATTCTCACTGGAAAACAAACAAAAGTTTAGAAGCAGGAAGTGCTCAGAACTAGAGTTTTACTGAGTCTCTTAAATACTTACATTCAACATTCCACAAAATGTACCATTTGTAAAGATGTTTGGGAAAATAAAATAAAATTCCAAAGAGAAACATTTCAGTCATGTTGTTCACCATCAACAAATATTTATTGAAAAACTAACTTTCCAAGGTATAAGGACCCAGCAGCCTCTTCCTTTATTGACCGAGGCAGGTCCACATTATCCATAGAACAGTTACACGTCAGATATCTATGGGTCTAATTGGAATCTTATAGAATCCTATAGTTATTTTCTGTTCATCACTTCTCATTGGGTCTTGAGAAATTTGATTAAGAGATTTTGATTGGCCAGCAGCTCTAACAATACTTTTGATTGAGATGATTCGTTATTGTGAATATTTTTAATATGAATAGAAGGAGATGGACTTTGGGTTTGGTTATAACCTATGAAACAATGGTTTAAGGAAAGGCAACTCCTTTGAAGTTAAGAGTTGATGCATAAGAGAGTCTTTGTCCTGAATTGATTTGAAACAAAATTAAATGAAAGTCTTCAGTCAAAAGCGATAATCCGTTTTAATGGCAAAAAAAGAAGGGGGTGCTGCAGGGTAGAGAGAAAGATACCACGTGTCATTGCTTGGGCTCATGGACAGCAGTAATGACTCTCTCCAGCATTTGTTCTGTTTCCAGGTCAGAGCTGGGTGAGCTGAAAAACCAGGGTATACCTTAGAGATGTTTTTATAGGATGACATGTAATCATATTCTATTTCAGTTGTTAAATCATAATGTTTTGACTATCCATCAACATTTCATGAAATCAGATGATACACTAAAAAATACTATGTCTCCAGGAATCAAGAGATCTCAGTGGTAAACTAGTTCATTTGACCCTAGACAAATCACTTAACTTCTCAGTCCCTACAAATTTCTCTTTGAGCATACGAATGCCTATTTTGGGTTCTTTACAGATTTACTGTGATTATGAAATAAAGCGATTTAATGAGATAAATTAGTATAACCATAAAGTAATGTGTAGTAACATCAATGAAAAATGTAATTCAGCATTCAAATATAGGGTATTGATATCACACACATCCGTTCTAGTGGTTTATTTTAGTTTTATGTTCCGACAACTTGCTGTAATCAGTTCCCTTTCTGTCTTTTAAGAAGTCAAGGGCATTGGTTCATTTCAGTGAATGACAATATTCTTAGATTGATCACCATAGAAAAATGGATCTGCTCTCTAGACACCAATTAACATAGTAGTAACCCTTGCCAACTGCCAAGTGGCCAGCACCACTCCATCACCCTCTCATCCAGTTCCCATTCAATTAAACAGGGTAAAGGTTACATAATTGCAGCGATGTGCAGAGTTAGGTTTGCTTTGTTTCCTATAAAACAGAGGCCCAATTAACTGTTAACCGAGAAACTGAAACAACACAATGATTACACTTCCCCTTCTCTTGCAAGTAGACAGTAACTGCCCAACTAAAACCACAAACACGTGCACACACACACAATATGATAGCACAGGAAAATCTGACTCAATAGCAAAAGAATGTTGTCCCCCTCTTCCAAGTGAATGCAAATGTGTATCTCATTACGAAAGAACTGTCCAGGAGGGTTGGCAGGCTCTGCTGTTAAGCAGCCTGCTGACTTGCCATTCACCAGCCCCAAAGGTTCAGACGGGAACTCCAGGGACCTATGAATAAAAATAATAGAAGGTTTTTTGTTATTGTTTTTGTTTTTGTTTTTTTAAGAGTGAGGTATTGAGAACTGGCTCCCATTCTGTAGCTATGGGCCTTCCTTTAAACATAAACAGCAGCAAGAGCTGAGAATGACTGCCATACTTGAATGTCAAATAAACACAAAATGACAAGCACAGATTTTTGGCTTCCTATTAAAGCTTGGTTTTTCAACAACCCCTTTTGTTGCCTCTAAAGACAATGGTCTCAGTGTTTCGGAGCCAGATCCCAGGACTCTGAGCAGAGCCTCCTTTGCCGCACCCCAGCCCAGTTTACTCTGCAAGCAAGACTAGTATCCCCTTTGGGTCTGAGAGCAAGCCATCCCTCCCCTCCTGGCCCACTGCTAGAGAAGCATTTGTTTATTGAAACTAGAGGAGTGGTATATGAAACTTGCTGTCTGCAGCCCAAGCCCCGGGGTAGTTTGATGAGGAGTGTGCTCAGCGGTGTCTACTTGGTTGGATAACAGTAGCTTAATTATGTACTTTGTAATGGACTCAGTTGGAGGGTTTGAGGCCTTACCCACTTCATTAGTTCATTGTGGGTTTAAATTTTTGTAATTAGTGTTTATCATTTTGGCTTTATGTTGCTCAGGGGTAGCAATAATTGACTTAACTGAATGAAACCAAAGGACTTTTTACTCTCCTTCTTGTCTGGCAGTTAAAACACCTTCCAAATTCTCTTACATGGCTGAATAAATGTCTCAGGTGTTTCCACAGGTTAGCATCTCAGTGCAGACATGTGAGCCACTGGAATAAGAAGCTGTCTGGTGACGGATATCACCTTCTCCCCAAATGTTGATTGCCATTTTTTGATCCTCCACGTCAGGATTGCAAAGTTCTATTGTAGAAGCATTTAAATACTGGGGTATTTGTTTCTTAACTCTTTTCCTATAACCCCACGAAGGTTGTCTTTGCTGATGTTTAACCTCAAGGACAATTGGATTCAAAATTGTACACTAATATTTTAATTATTGTTTCTGTAACATAATTAATTTCTAATTCTAATTACTTGCTTAGGTAAGCGTAGTAAGTTAGTAAGAGAAATGAGTTAACCATAAATAAAGTGGCGTTCATTACCAGGTTTCTGTTCCTCCAAATTCGTGACAATAACCTAATATACTTAGTGCCCCGAAGTGGCACCTTCACATGTTGTCTGTGTGAAAAAAAGTGACGGTTACAACACCTGACAATTCTTCTGTTTATATAGTTTTTTGCAGGTCACAATACACTTAGTAACCACTGTTAGGTTTGATCTCCAAAAGTGTCTTTATGAGGGGATTATGATCATCTCCATTTTATAAATAAGAATACTGAGTCTCAGAAAAATGAGGTGATGTACTGACTGCCATGCTAATAATGTGGCAAAATTGTGATTCAAGCCCAAGTCTCCTTATTATGAATCATATGTTAATTTAGGTAAAGTATGCCATATTGAGTAACAAGAAAAAGAAATAATACAATGTGTATAAACCACCTGGTGGAGATGGACATAGTGTTGCCTTATTGAGACTTATAGAAAGAACACGTTTGTTTTTCTTCAAGTTCAGACAGCTATTTTGTGCCAAACTATATAGCTCCTTACCCATTCGCAGTGTGAGAGGTGGGTCACTGTGAGAATTGTCTGAAGTCATTCTCAGATACTGTGTTTACTTACTTACTTACTTACTTACTTACTTACTTACTTACTTACTTATTCACTAACTTTTTTGCTTATTTTCTTATTTATTCACTTATTAGGAACATTTTCTTCTATCTCACTTTCAGTATAAGCTCTGGTAAACTTGATAAAATAGTCTAATATTTAATGTTTAAGAAACAAATATGCCATCCACTTCTCAAGTGTATTGGGAAGGATAACTAACATAAATTAATAGGATATTTAGCAACCAAGTTTTTCTAAGCAATTTTATAGACATTCATAGCTGATTTCAATTGAACGTATCTGTGCCTTTCATAGTAATACTTCTTCCCAACTCAAATTTCACTAGCTGTAAAGAAGCAAAAGGTACTCTAAAGAAGACTTTCTTTATAATTCTACCATTTCTTTCTGCATTTGTGGTAGAATCATAATAACTCAATTTATAAGTGCAAGAATTCTATGCATCTAAATTACGTTGAAATTTTTTAAAAAAAGCATTCTGCATGACTGAAATTTAGCCACTATATCCTTAAGTGAAGGACTTGATTATGGAGATTATTTACTATCAGAAGTTTTTAATATCCACACTTAAAGTTCATGAAAATAAGGGGAGAAAATGGAAGCTGTACCGTCAGCTTCTATTAAAAGATACAAATTTTCTGCCTGTACACTCTCTGCTATTGCCGTGCCAAACCCGAACTAAACTCTGGATCCAGGAGAATTAGAGGAAAGCTGAAGTTTCTCCATGAAGCCAGTGAACTGTGGACCCGAAGCTCGGTCAACAGCCAGATTCTTCTGTTTACGTTTTACAAGTTTCCTCTTTATTGTTCCCCAGACAGTATTTTCTGAACAAAAGAAAACAGGCTTCAGACCACAACTATGGGATAGGATTCCTCAGATTCAATTGTATTCAAAGGGGCAAGTGATCACTTGTAGGTAAACTTGACATTGGATTAAACTCCATTTTTCAAAACGAAATGTCAGAAGAGAATGAGAGAAAAAAATCTGAATGTTTGCTAGATTTGTTATTGTTGGTGATGTAGGTTTAATGTGCTTTGGGCCTAGGACTTTAACAAGTCAACAAAGCTTTCCCTACTTATGGCCTATAATTAATAGGGTGGGGTAACAACTCATAATTCAAGCAATGACATCGATAATCTGAAGAGGGAAGAAACTGATGAGACCATTACTTTCTTTTCTATTAGAATTCTTCTCCTAAATATGTTCTTTTCTATTAGAATTCTTCTCCTAAATATGTTCTTTTAGATTCAGCCTCATTTTGTTCACTTCTGGGACTGAGTTTTACCCTTAGAGAAAATATATAAGTTTAGCAAAGAATAAAGGATAAATCTTGAGGAAAACAGCATTCACTTAGGAGATGCTAGAAATATCAAGTTTGATTTTGAGGTGAAAAAATAACGCTAGAAAGTCAATATGTCTCTTCCAAATTGTCCTCATAGATTTAATGTGTAAATCCAGGTTATTTGTATTGTTTGTACTAACAATGTTCACTCACAAAACCTATTTTCTCTACAATAATCCTAGTAAAATTGAATTAAACTTGACTGTAAATAGTTTCAAAAACCCAGGAAATGGAGGTAGTTGGATAGAAACACAGCTCCCCCATGTTCCCTACAGGAAAACTGTGTCTCCAACAATTTCCTGTTATATTTCTTTTCTTGGACACTCTCTTCAGAAATTTCTACATGTCCCTCCTTGCCTGTGAGCCCAAGCTGCCATGTTCAAGTATCATCTTTGAAGTCAGCCTGTGTTTGTGCTCTGAGCTGCTCTGTCAAGTCTATTGGTTAATGAGTTTCTTAGGCAAGAAACTGGGAGAATTGATAAAGACTTTATGGGGTTTTTTCTTTTTAATTAAAGAAAACAGAATTTTTCTCTCCATGTAGAAGACAAAGGGGCCACATACAAAACCGGATGAGCTCAGGGGAGGCCAGCAGGGTGGGGCATACAAACTCAAAGACTGAAAGTAACCACATAGGATGGATGGTCTGAACATAAAAATTCCTAACGAAAAGGGGGCCATGGCAGGTGGTCAGTCACATCCTATGCTTGTAGCTTCCTTGAAAAAGGTCAGTCTTTACCTTAAGTGAGCCTGTGTATTGTCTTTTTTCTTTTTTGCACCTAAGGTAACATATCTTTGAAATATCATGGTTACGTTTTCCATACCCTTCTGTAAATGTTTAGTAACTATCCTGTACCCACCAAGGTAAAAGAACTATGTTTTGCCCCATTTTACCTGTTATCCAGTCCCAGAGATGTCCTTGCTTTGCTTTCTCCCGCCCCTTTAACCTACCCCCAGTTGATTTTATGAAACCCTCCTTAAGCCTCCTCCTTTGATACTAATGTATAAAATAAGCTGCAAAACTGCCATTCTCCTGAGTATTTACTCAACCAGTTGAGATTTTGCTTCCAGCAGTTGCTGTCAGTGGCTCAAATAAACTCATAAAAATTCTCTACAGGTTTGGACATTTCTTACGTTAACACCTGGTAGCCATATAGGGCTAAGAGAGCTAAACTAATACTATGGTCTTTTATACATGTTTCCTTTCCTAGATACCGCCCCCCAGCAAAGCAATCTCAAATCTTAATTTTAATATCCTGTGCACTACCTGGTCTAGTGCTTTGTAGACTTCTCTGTTGTAGAGAGCTTCTTCCACCCGTTTCCTAGGGCTTCTCCAACTGCAGAACGCATTCCTTTGGTCAGAACTTTGGTTCAGCTACCAGCTGGATCCGCATTCCCAAATTCCCATTGCAACGCTTTACAGCTGCCCAGGCTGATCTCACTGCCAAGAGAAGGGACCGGGAACATTCAAGCAAATCCTGGCCCTGTTTGTGGCAGAGCGTGCTTTCTGGCATCTCACTCTGGAACCCTGAAAGAGTCTCCCGTGGAGGAGGAAAAAATAATGTTCTGTCTTTCTAAATTCTTCTGAATGATCTTATAATCAAATTGACATGAAATTAACAGGAAAAAATAACCAAATTCACTACATATGTACATGGGGGATTCCATAAGAATATGTGACCTGAAGAAAATCGTGCAGTGAAGGTTTATATGCCATCTTGAGGTAAGGAGGAAGGTGGGGTGGGGTTAGGGGGAGGTAGTAGTTTGGGACTTCAGAGGGCAGAAAGGCAATTCAGATGGAGTTGGAAAAGCAGACGTTTGAGAGATAAATGTTTGCTGGGCCGTCTTCAACAGTGACACACAGAATAGTTTGACCAAAAGGGCCTTGCTATCTTCCTCCCTGTCTGCCACACACTAGGTCATATTAAACGGTACTTATCTGCAATAATACCTCCCTTCCTGGAGCAGGTCCTCTATCTAAATTCTTTTAAGCAGTTAGCAGGGAGGTCAGACGTTTTTCTGAGTCTGTTTCTCAAAAATAGCCAGTTCAAAACCATCCCTATTCAAGCAATGCATATTTTGAGGTGGCAAACATCACCCCCCACACTCCCTATAGGGACATATATCTGCACACATATTCATTAAACTAAGCTGTAAAAATTTAAAGAAAATTAGAAGGTCTAAACATACGGTTTAAGAAAATATTCCAAAAAATAGGCAGCAGTTAGCTTTGGTAATTAAGCAATGGCTTACTTAGGTCCCGGTCCTGCTCTGTTTATACTGTATCCTCCTTCCAAGCACCTGATTTCACACAGTTGACTTCAATGCCCATCCTTGATCTTAGCTCTGCCTCAGTCTCACAGCCCCTGCAGTGATGGGGCTGGTAAATACATACTGATCATTACCATGACCCTTCTAGATACAAAGGAAAGACTTTGCCTCACACAGCACTTAAAAAGAACCTATAGCCCTGACTGGTGTAGCTCAGTGGATTGAGCGCGGGCCTGCGAACCAGACGATCGTGGTTCGATTCCCAGTCAGGGCACATGCCTGGGTTGCAGGCCAGTTCCCAGCAGTCCCAGGACGCATGAGAGGCAACCATACATTGATAATTCTCTCCCTCTCTCCCTCCCTTCCCCTCTAACGATAAATAAATAAAGTCTTTAAAAAAAAGAACCTATAACAGAAGAGGGGGATTGAGGAGGGACCACAGCGTGATCTGTAGGACTGGACAAGAGCATGTCTTTAAGTTGCCTCAGGGCACGGCCTTTGCTTTGCTGCTGCGCTCTGTGCCCCACCATTCTCTGTGCTGCGGAGAGCTCCCCGAGGCACCACGTTTACCACGGAAAACATGCTGAGAGATTTTTCAAGTTAAAAGGAAAATCTCCAACTTCATTTCCTGAGGTGCGGTTCAAAATAGCAAGTTTTCTGCTGTGTGCAATAGAGAGCTGCAAACTGTTGATAGGGACAGAGAGTAGCCAACAGGGAAAGTATTTTTAAAAATGACAAGCTACTTGTGGAAGTTTTGGCATTATTTCCTCCAGTGACTGGTAATTATTTTGAAAAATATTAGAATCATACTAACCAAAATAGTACTAACCAAAAGCCTGGTAATAATAAATTCTTGATCATTATCCATGAATAAGATCATCAGCCTCTGAATAATAAAATATAATACTTTTGTTAGAATTTTTTTTAGAAAAGACCTTATACTTTCATCTAAAATGATTCTAGCCTTGTAATATAGCTCTCCTCTTAGAGAAAAACACATGAGTGTTTTGTTGTGGGAGGAGAACTCTGACCTGGGAAGAGCATTTAGGCATTCTTTCAGACAAGCTGTTGATTTCCACATAAAATTGGCAAAAGAGAAAGCCATCTGGGATAAAATGTTATGCACATTGTTGATGTCTCACTGTTAGAAGCGCATTTCAGTTTTGTACCACAAAAAATATGATATTATGCAGCTAATAGAGACCATTTCTCAATAAATCAAAGATTTAAGAAACCCTGGGTAAGTGTATTAATTTTACCTATTTCAGAATCTAATACAATAATTTTTAAATGAGCACTTGCCATCCTATTTATTTACCTACCTTTAAAGTTTTCTGTAAAATGCACCCTCTGTTCCTAGATCCTATGGTACCTTATGTACAATATGGACTACCAGAACCCTTAACAAGGAGTTAAAAGTTCTGGTCATCACCGTACTATTAACTTACTGTGGAATACTGTGCAAGACATTTAATATTCCCAGATACGTATTAGTTTAGTTAACACTAGCTGTGTGGCACACACCAGCATTTCATTGGTGATAAAAGATTATTTCATGCTCGTAGGACAGTTCAATGCAGATATTCCTGGCCATCAGGCAGCTTTCTTGGTGATTCAGAGATCCAGGCTCTTCCTATTTCAAACCCCCTCCATTCATGATGGAATTAAAGTTCTCTGCTTCTTGCTAGTGGAAAGAGAAAGAATATAGTGAAGTCCCAGCCACTTTGTAATAGTCTGGCCTACAAGTGACACATCTTGTTTCTACCCTTACTCCAATGTCAGGAACTAGTCCTATGCCCATGCCTGATTGCAAGGACAGAAGCTAAGGACTGAAAAATATGATCCAGCCAAGCAGAGCGTGAATTTTGGGCACACAGCTATAAATACCTCTGCCAATTTCTGCCACACCAAACCTCTACTTACTCATCAGTGAAACGGTAATAACAATACGCAACTGCCACTTTACAGGGATATTTGTGGAGAAAGCAATAAATAAATGTTAATGTGCTTTGCAAATGGTTCCAGAGAAGCATAGCCCCACAAGATAATATTTTCCCAACTATCTACCAACTTATTTGTCCTTCCCAGTATTTCAAGATTCGAATCCATCTTCAAAGGATAGAAATATAAGAGCACACATCTCTGTGTCTTTGTGACACCCTCTAGCATCTTTTGACAGCGTCCACCCCTGAATCGATGAAACAATCTACTGTCTTAGTTTCCACATCAACGTTCTCCTGGTCTTCTCAGTTTCCCACTGCCCCTTCTCAGCAAAGTTCACTTTGCTGAGGGCTCAGCATCTACCCACATGCTTTTGAGTGCGACACCTTAGGACTGCCCTGACCCTTACCTCTCCCCACACTCACTCTCCAGACAACTTTATCCTTCCCAATGGCCATAGGCTGAGGATGCTGAAATTGTATCTTGAGTCCAAGCTGCTCTTCTGAGCTCCAGACTCCTACCTACGACAGCCTCCTGGACAGCTTCATCTGAAAACTTCACAGGCAAACTTCACATGGCCGAAACAGAACCCCTGATTTTCCCTCACTACCAGCTTTTCTGAACATCCAGCGGTCTCCTATTCACATCTGCTTTTCCATTTCTTAGCCCCTTGTGTTTTCTTTTTTGTTTTTTTGCTTCATTGCACTTAACACAAGTTGTACTATTTTATTAATGTTTATGTTTACTTTTAAATTATTTCCCTATTTGAGTAAAGTCAGGGGACAAGATGGTCTCAGGCTACAATGAACCCACAGCGCCTGGGATGTTGCCTAATCACATAGTAGCCACCCACTCTTTATTAAATAAATGAATACATCTTTTTTCCCAGTTACACTAAGTCTGGAATGCTCAATAATACATATTGCTTAAGAGGAAAAAAATATGAGTTGGCACATGACTTTTAGGTCTAGAAACTATTTTAGTAGATTAAAGGCTCCCTTAAAAATGTGTGACTGGACTAGGATGAGAGTAAAAGGCAGAAAACTGTACTTGAACAACAATTAAATTTTTTTTAATGGCAAAGGAAAAAATGTGTAGTTGAATTTTCATTTTCTGCTCACCCCAAATAGCTTGCATAATGCCTTACACATAGCATATAGACAATAATGTAAATTTTTGCTCCCAATTATAATGCCAGTTAAGTCAGCAAATGAACCAGGCAGCACTGAACTAACAATAATGTAACCAAAGCTTTAATTCCTCCTTTCAGATTTACTGTGAGAATCCAGATGGGTCCAGGTTGGCATTAGGGGGAGAAAATTTGTCAGGCAAGTGGATTAGAGCACTGTAAATATTTATTGAATGAATCATATCACCATAGCTAAACAAATTCCAGAAGAGAAAAGACAGAGAGAGAATCTAAAACCCTCAGTCATTGAGCTAGATGAGTAGAATTAGTCAACAACCACACCATAAATTGTAATGTCAGTTCTGTTTCGGACACTTGGTATTTCCAGGTCCTATGAGTTAACTGTCAGTTTTTTATAAAAACATTACGTAGCCTTCTTCTCCTATTCTCCTCCACTTCCTAACGAGGCCCACCACAGAGCTGGATCACGTTGGGGCAAGAAGGTTAAATGCTAAAATGCTGCTACTGCACAATTTAAGTCAGACCATAAATGTGAGTCCCCAGCTGTCTTGGTCAAGTCATGTAACCTAACGAGAGTCTGTTTCCTCATCTGTAAAGTAAGAATAAGAATACCAACCCTATGTACTTACAAACTGTTTCTATAAATCTAATATAATAATAAAAGTACTTTATAAGTTATACAAATATTATCAAAATTCAGTTATAAAACATAATCTGTTACTATTATTGATACAAATCTGTACTCAGATACTTGTAGAGCTCTCTTCTTACATTTACCACAAAGATGAAGTCTCCATAATTATATATTTCTTTATAAGCACCTAAGAGCTGTTGGAAAAAAATATGACCCAGCCACATGTAAAGAAAGCACTTTTGGAAAAGAGTTCCAGATATTCACTAAACCTAAGCAGAAATGCAGACTCACTGACAGGCCTGCCTGCCTGCCTTTCTTCCTTCCTCCCTCCCTTCCTTCCTTTTTCAAATTATTTGCTTCAAAACCTGTGCCCTCTTTAAAATGCAGCCACACAGAGGATCATGAAAGGGCGATAGATGAGATATCTGCCCATGCAGCTTCTGCTTCCCCCTTGAACAGGGGACACTGGGCAAAGGCCCACTTCCCAGCCTTGGGCCAGAACACAGATTGTAACTGTGGTTTGTGAAGGATTCTCAGAAAAGGTTTTGCTTTCCCAGCCTCCTGACCAATCATAGTCAACTAAAGAGAGAAAGACATTTTTTGTAGAAAGTGCTAAAAGGAATGAGCCCTGCAGTAGTCTAGCTTGTCCCCTAATCTCAGAAATAATGAAAAAACAAGGGGACCATATTCCCACTCATGAGGGAGCTGTGCAGTGTACAGGTTAACTACTGGCCTCTAGGGTCACTTAGTAACTGTGCACATGTACATGGGTGACAGACTTAATCTTTCTGTGCCTTAGTTTTCTCATCTGAAAAATGGGGATAACAGAGCAACTCTCAAAAAAATTCTGGAAGGAGTTAAAAAGCTAAAATGGGTACTGTTAGCAGCTTACCTGACACGTGGCAGGGGCTCAATGTCTGTTACTGCTATTGCTAAATGTAGCAGTAAAAATTTGGTTTTTTATTTCCCTTTCAGACCTCAGGGTCACAGAGCTTTCATGGTACTAAAGCTGACAGTACAGTACAACTGACAGTACAGTACAGTACAGTACAGAATGTTCAACTGTGTCAGGAGATACTCCTTTTGCCTGAAAGTCTGTCCCCACCAATGACCCTGAAGTCAAACTATTGCAGTAAAAATTA
The DNA here is from genome assembly GCA_004027735.1 of Carollia perspicillata. Lineage (NCBI taxonomy): Eukaryota > Metazoa > Chordata > Mammalia > Chiroptera > Phyllostomidae > Carollia > Carollia perspicillata. The sequence goes on from PVKM010013220.1 coordinate 16,156, forward strand.
TGTTAAAGTTCTAATGGACTCATGGGAGGCTTTAAGTCTCAAAGAAAACCTTCAGTTGCATTATTTGTTTATTTCTAGTTAAAGAGTAAATAATAACAATGCTTATCATGAAAAAATTAGGTCCCTGGAGCCTTGTTAAGAGCCCTAGGCTATTTTCTTCCCAGATGCCCAAGGGTATGAAATAGCACTTTCTAGGCACAAAAGAGAATCCTCCTTGAAAATAAATTCTTCTAAATGCTCTTTTGTCACTGTCCCTCCTTGGGTCACATCTGAATATCCAGGCCAAAGACGCCTGATTTAAAGGTTTTGAAGATGAAGCCTAGAATTCTTTTAATATTTTTAGGGTTATCCCAAAGCTATTAAAATCATTGTATGTTTTAAGATAAAAATTTAATTAAAAACTTAATAACTTTTTTTTCATTTCTTATTCAGCAGTTCTGTCTTGATCATAAGAACAAAAGGCCTCATGCAGTTTAATTATTTATTCACTCATTTGGTCATTTATTTATTCAGTCATTCATCATACATTTATTGATGGTATAGACAGTGTATAAGCTTTGGGAATATAAAATTGAACAAGAAACAGCCCTTATAAGTATATGATAATCTGGATACATCAACAAATTATTGCAATATAATGTTCTAAGTGCTTTAATACAGGTATGTACCAAGTGATAAGGGAGCTCAGAAGAAGGAGCAACAATTTTTTCCGGAGGAGTTGGGAAAGGTTTCACAACAGGTAGAAGTAAGACAGGTGGAAATTGGGGATAAAATAATTAACTATAAATTGAATAATTAAACGAGTAAATATACAGAAAAGATTTATTAGACCACTGCTTGGTGCACAGTGCCATTAGAAATACTAGCTGACATTAGTATCCCATTGCCATCAGAGTACTTATCAGCTCCAGTCTCTCTTAGGTGGTGATTGCCTGTGTTGATGTTACCGTTAGCTTCAACAGATTTATTTCAGGTTACAAAGGTCTTATTTTTTAAAGAGTCCAGCAACACCAAGGTAAAGCTTGATAATAATCACCCAGCCTACTGCAGTCTAGCACACTTTCTTTATCCAGCTAAAATATTGGGCCGTAAGAAGAAGCTTTGTCATGAGAGGAGGAGATAGATAGACAAGATTAAGGTTAAAATCCTATATTTAATTTATAAACTAAGAAGTTGAAAAATGAAAAGTTAACACTAACTTTTTTTAGGACAAAGTCAGTGGGCTTCAGGAGTTTCATCCCAGGATTTCTGAAGGCATTATCAATGGAATATCAGATGTTGACTGTTTATTAATCAACATGGGATAAACTGTCTGCAAAACCAACATCAGTGACCTCCCAGTGGATTAGCACACAGCAAGTCTGCCATGAGTCCAGAGGCTGTTCAGCAAGATCCCTTCAAAATGGTGATTTGGGGACACAGTCTCATTGCCCCTTACAACTATGCCATACAGAACATGTGGCTGCCAGGTCACCACAATCAAAAAGAGAGAACTGGAGAGTTACACACCTGTTAATAAATGCTTTTACCTGGAAGTGACCCACATCAGTTCTAGGTCTTCTCACAAATCATTGACTACAATTAGTCACATGACCTTATTTAACTGTATGAGTATTTGGGGAACTGCGGGAGTACCTGTGTATTTGGAACAGTGTCTGTGAACATTGAGTCACAAGGATTCAGCTATATTGTAATTGTTTTTAATTTTAAAAAATGTTTTTGATCAAAATTACGAGTATAGTATAGAACAACCATCACTCAGAACTGTCAGGAATCGAGTTGAATGGCAGTCTGACAACTATGGAATTAACGAAACCACATCCATCCAGACTGGTAGGAGGGGCAGAGATGTGGACTGGGCTGGTCCCACATTCACATGTGGTAGATAAAAATTCAGGGGGGATATCTCAGGAGCAAGAAGTCCCAGCCGCACACCAGGCCACCCAGTCCAGGGTTCCAGTGTCAGGAAGGTAAGTCCCATAACACTGGCTGCAAAATCCAGTGAGGACTGAGTCAGTGGAAGAAACTTCTGGAGTCCCAAGCAGTTCCTCTTAAAGAAACCACACACATACATACTCAGACTCACTCCCTCTGAGCTCCAGCAGCGGGGTAGCTGCTTGAAAGATACCAGTGACATACAGGGAAGAACTGAAATATCTGGCATCAAGGTGAGAGCTGGGGATAGCTTTCTCCCAGACAGAAAGGGGGCCAGAGGCCATTGTCCCTTTGCTGAACCCTCCCCTCACAGAGCCACAGAGCCTACAGGAGGATGCCATATCTAAGACTCCGTCAACCTGGGTAATACTGTTTGCCCCTCCCTGAAGATCCCCTGAGGCTCTGTTCCACCCGACGTATGGGCCCACTCGAACTGCTAACCATGACTTTTCTATATGAATGGCTGGTTTCAGCTCATGCTTCACAACTTCCTAAATCCTACCAAACAAGCCACAGCCAGTCTCAGTAAGCTCCCAGTCCCTATACCTCATGCTAAGTGGCCCCCAGCCTAGCACTGGCAGCAGCTGGCCTGGTTTTGTGGCTTGTCTTTGCCTGGGAATCTCCAAGCCCAGCACAGGTAGAAACCCTCTCAGATTGCTTTATAGCTCGTGCAGGTTGGCTCCCCCACCGATGAACATGGGTGGAGGCTGGTCTTGGCTTGCCCTACCCGAGAAACCCCAGAGCCTACACATCCACTGGACAGCTATAGACCACAGTGGAGCACCACCACCCTGCCCTTGCACAGCTGATCCTCCACAGAGGGTGCATGTTGATGGTCAGTGGTCACAGCCAGCCCTTTCAGCTGACTGGCCTGGGTGAATCATGCCCATTGACCTGCCAGCAGCAATCGAGGTTCAACTGCAAGAGGAGGGTATATGCAGCCCACACAAGGGGAACACCTTGGGTGCCCAGTTTGCGTGATAGGGGAGGCTGTGTCACTGGACCCTATGGGACACCTATTACATTAGACCATACTAACAAGACAGGAGGTCATGGCAGCTCTACCTAATGCACAGAAACAGATAACAGGGAGGCTGCCAAGGTGAGAAGACAAACATGGCCCAAATGAAAGAGCTGATCAAAACTCAAGAAAAAGAACTCAACAGAATGGAGATGAGCAATCTATCAGATGCAGAGTTCAAAACACTGGTTGTAGGGATGCTCAAGGAACTTAGCGATGACCTCAAAAGCATAACCAGTCAGGAACAAAGGACATACTAAGTGAAATGAAGAACAACTGATAGGAAGACAAAAGTAGAGTGGATAAAGCTGAGAAACAGGTCAGTGATTTAGTACATAAGGAAGCAAGAAACAACCAATCAGAGTGACAAAAGAAGGAAGAGTCCAAAAAAATGAGAATAGTGTGGGCAGCCTCTGGGACAACTTCAAGCATTCCAACATTCGCATCATAGGCTTGCCAGAAAGAGGAGAGAGCAATAATTTGGAAATCTATTTGAGAAAATGATGAAGGAAAGCTTGCCTAATTTGGTGAGGAGGGGTGGATATGCAAGTCCAGGGAGCACAGAGTCTCAAGCAGGTTGGATGCAAGGAGGCCCACTCCAAGACACATCATGATTAAAATGCCAAAAGTTGGGGATAAGAAGAGAAACTTAAAACAGCAGGAGAAGGGCAGTTGATTGCCTACAGGGGAGTTCCCATAGGACTGTCAGCTCCAAGATCAAAACTATGAACAACAAAATAGCAATAAATACATATCTTTCAACAATTGAACCTAAAAAACAAACTAAGCAAACAAGAACAGACAGAATCATGGACACAGAGAGCATTTTGAATGTTACCAGATGGAAGGGGGATGTGGGGGAATGAATGAAGAGGTGAGGGAATTAAGAAATACAAATAAATAGTTACAGAATAGCCCTGGGGATGTAAAGTACAGTATAAGAAATGGAGTAGCCAATGAACTTACATGCATGACCCATGGACATGAACAATGGTATGGGAATTGCCAGAGGGAGTGTGGGGTGCTGGGTGGAAAGGGGCAAAGGGGGAAAAATCAGGACAACTGTAATAGCATAATCAATATTATATAATTTAAAAAATAATATTTTTTTGCAGAGGTGGAGATTGGGGAAAATGCTGCTCCAATATTTTTCCCTCTTGAATGGCTTTTACTAGTTGTTAATAGATTCACTCTTAGTATAGACTGAAAAATCATTGATTTTTTTAATTGTGTTCCCTAGGACTTAGTAGCACCGCTGACAATAATAGATCTTACGTAAATAAATAACTAATGTTTGGACTCTTTAGACAGAACCAGTACCCATTATCCACATTGTGTCTAAACAACGCAGAGAAGTCTGCTACCAGAACTTCATTCTAGTAATTAAATTGATTTTATTATAAATATAGATAAATTCATTTTATTATTTAAGGTATTACCTGAGAGAACAGTAATTAAATTGTCTCAATTCTTTCATTGTTTACAAAAATAAGCCAGTACTTCATCTCCACACTATACATTAAATTACCTAACATATCACTTACCATTTTATCTACTCAAAAGTTTTCCTTTGTTTTTCTTAATGTCCTACTAAAAAGTCTTCTTTTTGCCCTGAGATGTCTTATAAGAAAAAAAAATAAAATCTACATTATTTCTTCCATATGTTATTACTTTGGTTTATTGTTCCCTGCTCCTGTAAAAATTTAATTCATATTAAAGAAAAATATTTAATTCAGCTATTCTTAAGAAAAAATAAAATTGGTCCACTTTAAATATTGTGGTGGTTTAACTTCTTATTTCTTCACAGGAGAAAAACTGGAGAGAGCCGCTGTCCTCCATGTTTTTACCTTCTCCATTTTGCAGATCTTGTCAGTGATGTCATTGCATGTAACTACACCTTCATGGCCTTTAAACGGCATCTTAGTTCCAGAGAAAAACAGTCCTCTTCTCTCTCATTTCTAAGATGTATCTAGCTTGCCCAAGCACAATTCTTGGCATGTAATATTTATTCAAGTGTGTCTGAGTTCTAAATCTCCAGACTCTCCAGAAATGATAGCCAACCAGAGCTTTTGAAAAATCCTAATTGATGTAAATGAAGTCCATTCATTATTCTTATTCATAATTTATCAAATTATATGCCCAGCTGGGTGACCATCACCTCCATAAAAATGACAAATGATTTAAGTCCTAATGGAAATAGATGTATTGATTTCAAAATTCCATCATAGCATTTCTCTTAGAAACATAATCAATAGTGCTTGGTGTTGGTCAACAGCCCACTCTAATGAAGCCAGTATGCCGCAATTAATTCAGGTCTTGAGTTCCACTTCCCAACAGTAGTAGTAAAATCTCATTAACTCGTAATGCTTGCTTATTCTGCATAGCCAGGGTTCTCTAGGCTAGCAGTCCTCAAACATGCTATCAGAACAGAGTAGTATGTAACAGTCAAGCATGTGGCATGCTGTAGTGTATTTGTTGCAAACAATAAAGTATCAACATTTTTAAATCATTTTCTTTTTTTAGAGAAAATATAAAGTAAATTCAAGCCTATCCTATGCCTTTTTCCTTCAGTTGCTTTGGATGTGTGAGAACCACGTATAACCACAACTTACACTGAGTAAGCAGTACAGTTGCCATGATGCCAGTAAATGTTAGTAGTTGTACCAATTGTACCCTATGATGTATGAGAAAAAACTGAAAATTTCTTTAATATCTTGGCAGTGCCATGGGAATCAATCACACCTGTGAAATTGCATGGATATCACAACAGAGGAAAGGTTGGAAATCATGGCTCCAGGTAAGCTGTGGTGAATACTTTTGAAACTCATTTTCTGCTACATTTGGCCTAGAGCAAATGTAATTTTTGTTATGGCTGAAATTCTGTGGTAAAAACTTCCCATATCCAGCCACATTGGGAGATGGTTTGATGGTTTTTTACAAAATTAAACATACTCTTACATGATGCAGCAATTGTACTCTTTGGTATTTACTCAAAGAAGTTGAAAACTTATGTCCACATAAAAACCTGTACATGGATGTCTGTAACAGTTTCATTTATAATTGCCAAATCTTGGAAACAACCAAGAGGTCCTTCAGTAGGTAAATGGATAAATAAACTGGTACCTCCAGACAATGAACTGTTATTCAGTGCTAAAAAGAAATGAGCTACCAAGCCATGAAAAGACATGAGGGAAACTTAAATGCATATGACTAAGCGAAATAAGCCACTTGGAAAAGGCTACATATTTTATAATTCCAACTATCTGACATTCTGAAAAAGGCAAACCTCTGGAAACAGTAGAAAGGTGAGTGGTTGCAGAGGTTGGGTATGGTGAGGGGGGACAGAGAAGGATAAATAAGCAGTGCACAGAGGAGTTTTGGATCAGAGAATACACTCTATTTGATACTATCATGTTGGTTATATGTCATCGTATATTTGTCCAAACCCACAGAATGTATGATACCAAGAGTGAACTAAACTATAGGCTCTGGGTGATTATGGTGTGTCAACTTAGGTTCATCAATTGTAACAAATGTACCACTCTGGTGAGGGATGTTGATAATGGGGGAGACTATGCATATATGGAGGCAGGGGGTTTAGAGAAATCTCTACATTCCCCTTAATTTTCCTGTAAACCTAACTGCTTTAAGAAAAATTCTTTCTTTGGAAAAGGAAGGGGGACTCCTAAGGGTTTTTATTTAAAAACATGAGGATAAAAGATAGCTTAAAGTTCATAAAACTTAAACCCTACATTCTAGAGCCAAGGAAAGGGAGATCCAGAGGGAAAGAGGCTGTCCAAGATGAGATAAGATTGCAACATTAGGAAAATTTTCTAAACAAAAGTATTGCTTTTATTTTTACAAAGGGATATAAAAGCATATGTGTAAAAGTGTGTGTTAGGGTATAGATAACGAAGTCCAATTTGACATAATCCATTTATGTCTGTGCAAAATGAAGTATCTGTAAGAATATGTTGTACCAAAAATAGATTTGCCCTGAGCTTTCCAGGCAATTGGAGTCTTATAAAAAAAATTTCTTGAATCATCTAAATGATTGCCCTGATTCTCAGCTTCACTTTATACATGGACACCACTATAAAGTACAAATCTAAAATGCTATACCTTTTTGATAGACACCTCTATCTTTAGAGCCTATTAATATTTATACTTCAATATTAAGTCTCCAGAGCCTAATCAGGTGGCAGAAAGGGACCAAGATGTCTGAAAAAGGAACATACTAAATGTAACTAACCCATCAGCAAATGAAACCCAGAAAACCTATAAAATGTGTGACTTGACTCTTGAGGGAAATTCTGAGCTAATAGCTCCCAGTCAGCTCACCTGCCTGCTCTTATTATCTTCAACTCATCAGGAAATTTTCCCAAATTTCCATATAGGTAGGTCATTTATTCCTTCTGTCACATATACCAAGGTATAGCATGTCCATAAAGAGACCTAGAGAAAATGTCATTCATCTTCCATCCACCGCCTACCCACATATTCAGGATAGTATATTCTCTCTTTTTTTAATGTTATTAATAAAAGCACTGGTGCATTTTAAACAGTAAAAAGCATCATTCTACTATCTCTGGGATGGTGGTGCACTCTGTCTTTGACTGTCCAGTTAGGTATAATTTAATAATAAATATCATAAATGTCTAGAGTCTCTATCTGAAAATAAATGACTTCAGAATTTTTATTCATTTTCATTTCATTTTTGAAACATTTCTATCCTACAGACCAGAAGAGAAAAAATTATAAACTCCCATGTCCCTGGCACCAAAATTAAACATGTAAACTTTTTATCATATTTGCTTCAGTCTTTGTATCTAACCATCTATCTCCAGAAGCCCCTCTCTCATCTTTCCCCTTCTTCCACAGAAGTAGGCCACATTGTAAAGTTTGTGTGCATCATTCCCATGAATGAGGAGGAACAGAAGAAAGTGGAAGAGGAGGAGGAACACCAGAAAAAAAGGAAACAATACAAGAGGAGGAGGAGAAGGAAATAGGGGAGGAGGTGTTTTTCTATTTTCCAAATTTATTACACAGAGAATACGTTGCTTTTGTAATAAGAATCTTTTAAAATAACAATTAAAATTACGATATTATCTTCCATTTCAAGGAGTACAGATGGAAAATATTTTTTGAAAGATTCTCACTGTTTGGAATAGGCAAAAAATAAAAGGGGCCTTGACCTAAACTTTGCACTTTAATTAATATTTAATTCAAAATAGCTCATAGATAAATATAAATATAAAATTCAAAACCATAAAACTTTTAGGTAAAAACATGAGAAAAACTTCATGACCTGGAGTTAGGCAAAGAGTTCTTAGACATGACATTGTCTAAGACATTGTTTCTAAGAGAAAATCATCAATAAATTGGACTTCTTGAAAACTAAAAACTTTTGCTCTGAGAAAGACTCTGTTAAGAAATTAAAAATACAGATCACAGACTGGGGAAAAAAATACTCGCAAGTTGTATACCTGACCAAAGACTTGTTTCCAAAACAGAAAAAGAAGTTTCTAAACTCAGTGGTAAACTAATAAACAACCCAATTAGAAATTAGACAAAAGACAAGCAGGTATTTTACCAGATGGTATATGACTGGCAAGTAAGCTCATGAAAAGAGCTTCAGTATCTTTAGTCATAAGGAAAAAGCAAATGAAAGTGATAAGGAGATACCATTACAAACCTACTGGGGTGGCTTAAAATAAAAATACTGATAATATCAAGTGCTGAGGAAAGTACAGAGCAACTCTGCCCTTTTGTTGCTACTTCGCTTGAGTCTTAAACTATTACAAAATTAAAACTTATTTAATAAAAAGTGATGAGAGCAGAAGTTTGATTGCAGGACTGATCAGGGAAAGGGAAATGAGAAAGTGGAGTCAATGAGTAAAGATAACTCTGGAAAATTATCTGACCGGTTATTTTCATAGAACATGGCCATTAATGGTGGAACTTGTGCAGGCATATCCTGAGATGGGGAGCCATAGTCTGTGCCAGCATAGTGCTGAAGAACGTGAACTGCAACTTCTGAGGACTGGCACTAACTCAAAAGTTGTGTGACCTGAAGAAACAAAGCTGTGCCTCAGTTTTCTCCTCTGAAGACAGGAAAAACCATCGCATCCATCGTGAAGGATCATTTTGAGAACTAAATGGAAAACACTGTTCATGTAACATTATAAACATTCAGTTCATTTTAACTTTTTAATTGTTATTATACTTCACCTAGACCTTGCCTAGAATATAAAGTGTCAAAGTAACTTAATTCGTTTATTTTCTCTTCTCCTTACTACCCTCATTTTCAAAAACCCTTTCTCATTGACCTTGATCCCTGTTCCCATCTGCCTCTTCTATATAGACAACTATTCTATATAACTTTATAACTTGTACTTTTTAATGATTTAAATTTTTCACTCTAAATATTTTTAATTTTTTCAAATATAACTAAAACTGATCTTTTAAAAATAAGTCCCTTTTAAAATAAAATTTAAACAAATTATGTTACCTTATTACATAAGTGTGGGAGAATCCATATAAAATTGATATAATTAAAAACACCTTTTATAATGAAAAAAAGAAATGTTTACCCAAGAATATTATACTATAAGGAAATAGAGTAGATGATTGTATGCTGACTTTTTTTGTAGGAGGTGGAATTTTTTGGTCCTTCAAGGACTCACTCTTGTTAACAAAGAGCATGACTTTTTTTCCCCCAAAGTCCCATACTGTTAGGAACCATTAAGCATGATTTACATTGTCAGTGGATTAATTCAAACTTTTCACCAATAAATTATTCACATTTTTCCTGCAATAATGACTAATGGACTATGTAGGAAGTGTGGAGTCTATTCACATTTTGATGGTTATTTTTATCAGAACACTGAAAGCACATATTCTGAAACATTTGTCAGTGGACTACATTAAAATTGGTAGCAGACAAAAGAAACAAGAGCAGAATCATTATCTAAAATCCTGAAGTATGGAATGATGTGGTTGTATTAGATTTCTAGTCAAGATGGAAGCATAGGTAAATTTGCTTCACCTCCTTCATGCAACCACAGAAAGAATTACAATTAGACCTCAAATAACAAAACACAAATAACACAAACAAAAAACAAATAACATCCAGAGTCATCAGAAAATCGAGCTGTATGGGAGTGTGACAACCAAAGATTTAGAGATTGCCACATTCATCCAGACAGTAGGAGGGGTAGAGAAGCATAGAGATGTGGTGTGACACAGAGAGCAGGCAGCTGTGGAAGGGGTAGTTCCACATTCACATTTGGTGGACAAAAATCTGGAGGATACCTTGGGAGCAAGCAATCCCAACCCTAAGCCAGACTGCACAGCCCAGGGTTCCCGTGCCAGGAAGATAGATCCCCATAACTTCTGGCTGTAAAAACCAGTGAGGTTTGGGACAGCAGAAGAAATTGCTGGATTTTCAGGAGACTCCACTTAAAAGCCTGCACAGACTTAAAATGTATGCAGAGTGACCCCCTCAGGGATTCAGGACCAGGGCAACAGTTGAAAGGGCACCATTGCATATGGGGAGTAAGTGAAGCAACCAGAAACAGGACAAGTGCCCAACAAACTTCCAGAAGTCAGGCAGTGGCATTTCCCCCTCTCTGAGTCCTCCCACACACAAAGCCACAAAGCCGGGAAGTGGGTTGCCCCTCCCTGGTGATTACCTAAGGCTCCACCCACATAATTTATAGGTTCCTTTCCTTCAACAGGCCACGCTACCAAGACAGGGAGTCAAAGCAGCTCTACCTAATACACTGAAACACATGGAGGCAGCCAAATTGAGGAGACAAAGAAATATGGCCGAAATGAAAGAACAGAACAACCCCCCCACCAAAAGAACTAAACAAAATGGAGATAACCAACATTTCAGATGCAGAATTCAAAATGCTGGTGATCAGGATGCTCAAAGAACTCATTGAGTATGGCAACAGCATTAAAAAGACCCATAAAGATATGCAGGTTACACTCAGTGAAATGAAGAAAAATCTACAGGGAACCAACAGAGGAGGGGATGAATTCAGGATTTGAATCAACAATTTGGAATATAAGGAAGAAATAAGCATTCAACCAGAACAGCAAGAAGGAAAAAGAATTCAAAAAAATGAGTATAGTATAAAGAGCCTCTGGGATATCTCTAAACGTACCAACACCTGGATCATAGGAGTGCCAGAAGGAGAAGAGGAAGAGCAAGAAATTGAAAACTTATTTGAAAAAATAATGAAAGAAAACTCCCCTAATTTTGTGAAAGAAATAGACGTACAAGTTCAGGAAGCACAGAGAGTCCTAAATAAGTTGGACCCAAAGAGGACCATACCAAGACACATCATAATTAAAATGCCAAAGGTTAAAGATAAGGAGAGACTCTTAAAAGCAGCAAAAGAAAAGCAGAGATTTACCTACAAAGGAGTTCCCATCAGACTGTCAGCTGATTTCTCAAAAGAAACTTTGCAGACAAGAAGGGACTGGCAAGAAGTATTCAAGGTGATGAAAAACAAGGACTACAACCTAGATTACTCTATCCAGCAAAGCTATATTTAGAATGGAAGGGCAGATAAAGTGCTACCCAGACAAGGTAAAGCTAAAGGTGTTCATCATCACCAAGTCATTATTACATTAAATGTTAAAGGAACTTATTTAAGAAAAAAAGAATATCAAAACTGTGAATATTAAAATGGTAACAAATTCACAACTATCAACAACTGAATCTAAAAAAATAAACTAAGCAAATAACCAGAACAGGAACAGAACCATAGATATGGAGATCATTTGGAGGATTATCAGCTGGAAGGTGGAAGGAAGAGAATGGGGGAAAAGGTGCAGGAATTAAGAAGCATATTGGTAGGTACAAAATAGGGGGATAATGAGAATAGTATAGGAAATGGAGAAACCAAAGAACTTGACATGAACTAAGTGGGGGGATTGCTGGAGGGAAGGGGGTCACTGGGCAGAAGGGGGCAAAGTGGGAAAATTTGGGACAACTGTAATAGCATAATCAATAAAATATATTTTAAAAATCTCAATGGAAAAAAAAGAATGATGTGTTTAAAACTTGAATATAATTCTATACACATAGGAAAGTCTGATATGCATGCCTGGTACTGTATGAACTACAGTTAAATGTTTGTTAAATCAACATTAAAGGTCTGACTATATAACATGCCAGGTCACACATATTTAAGCTTTAAGACCATATTCCAAATGATAGATGCACTCAAATATGTATAGAATATAAAAAGGCAGCAGTGTATTGTCATGTTCTACTCTTCTTCGTACTTTGTCATGGCTACAAGCACATTCTTCTAAGAGGTAAATGAACAGTTAATAAGAGCACATTGGCAGCACATCCGCAGGAATTTGCACGTTCTAAGCGAGAAGACGGTGATACCTGTCCAGCATGGCCCAGTGGTGGAGACCACAAGGCATCAGTCTCACCCAATGCACGTCAATGATGTCAGTGCATATGAAGCAGAAGAGCATTCAGAGACCACCCATTCCAGTTGATTTGAAGATGTAGATAATCCCCAGTGTTTGATTCCACGTGAAAATTAAAATATATTGGTACTTTTTTTTTACTCCAATCAGTTTATTCCAGTCTGAATAGCAGACTCACCAGTTGAATAGTTTGGCTCTCTTTCGTCCTAAATGTTCTAACCATTTGGCCTGTTTTCATCTAACAGTTAGTCAAGGCACAAACACTGATTATGGTGTGGGTTTTGTTTTTGCTTTTAAAAAAATTTATAAACCAGAAAGATAACTGAAATAAATGTTAGTTTTTCCTTAGAATCAGGTTGAGCTTTGTTTATGGCTCTTATGAAAGCCTGTTAAGCGAGACTCATTTGCTCTCTGCTTTATAAGGTCCTATGCGGGATAACAAAAGTATGAGCCTCAGACCTGGATTATGATCAGGAGAGGGTTTCAGGGAGGCTGTGGGGACCGTACAGAGAAGTTCCTCCAGGCTTGCTGCCCACCTACTTTATATCATGACACAGAGCTGGACAAGACTACAGACTCCCCAGTGATACTACTGATCTGAGAAAGTGCATAATAAAGCCAGTCTGTTCACTTCCCACCATGCAACTGGGCCAAGATTCCAATCAACTGGAATCACAATTAATGGCTCATATAAATTGGCTTCATGTAGACCAAGGGTCTAGCAGAGACTTAGTTCATGTCAGAGAGTTTATATTTGCCAAAATGTACTCAGTGTTAACTGAGTATTCTCAGGGATCTCCATCCCACATCTGCAGCCACTTAGAGATGCTATGAAGTGGGGACTAGCTTCTTTCCAAATGAGAAGCATTGCCTGCCTAAGAGGATCTCATTTGGGATGTATCTTGCAGCCTTCATATTTTGGAGAACCACTTGGAAGCTCTTCTCAGGGGTTTCCATTCACTTTTCTGACCATTCACAGCCCATCTTTTCTTTCAGCAGCCAGTAAAGTTTTTGTTCAGCACTTTTATGGTGGAGTTACTAGCCCCACTTTTGAAGACAGTGACACCTCTCTTTTATGAAGGTGTGAAGAGCCCCATTATGTTACAACTAACTGAATTGGAGTCTTCTCTCATACTGGTCCATAAGCAACCTGTAGGCAGCAACAGCAGCATTTGGCTTCTGTTATCATAGTGCCCAGAAGAATGCTTCCCATAATAGATAACAAATGAGAGTATACGTTTTAGTAAGTAGAAAACCTAATGCTTGACATGTGATTATGAAAATTGCCAAGTGATTTTGGAAATCAGAGCTGATTCTGCTTTTTCTACACAGAAAAATATTTATCTTGTTAGTGCTATTTGTTTAGAATACCTTACCATGATTAATTGTGGTTTCTTACTATATCTTCAGACTATATGCAATTAGAAAGTGGTTGGAGATAAAAAATTTTTTCCACAGGTGCATAAACTATTTATTAACAGACAAGGCCTAGAGATTTCTTTCTTCTTGGACACACCCACAGTGCATCCCCAGCAGCCTGTGGTCTTGGTGTGCTGGCCTCGAACACAAAGACCCCAGAAGTGGCGCAGCCCTCTGTGGGCCCAAATTTTCTTCAGCCGCTCCAGGTCTTCACGAAGCTTGTTGTCCAGACCATTGGCCAGGACCAGGCTGCATTTTCCATCCTTCACATCCTTCTGTCTGTTCAAGAACCAGTCTGAAATCTTGTACCGGCGTGGGTTCTGCATAATGGTAATCACCCGTTCCACATCACCCTCTGCGAGCTCTCCTGCCCTTTTGGTGAGGTCAGTGTCTGCTTTCCTCAACACCACATGAGTATATTTTTGCCCCACACCCTTAATTGCAGTGATGGCAAAGGCTATTTTTCATCGCCCACCGATATTGGTGTTGAGTACTCGCAAAATGTGCTGGAACTTGTGAGGAATCACTAGAGACATGGCTGCAGTGGCGTGTAGGTCTCCTGTGGAAGAGATATAGATAAAATTTTTTAAGAAGTTTGATTGA
>PVKM010013221.1:0-30579 GCA_004027735.1 Carollia perspicillata
GTTGCTGGTTGCCCTTACAATCAATGTTGTCATTTAGCACAAAATTATTTTTGTTTTATGTATTTATCTCTCCAATTAGGCAATAAGAGACTAGCTCAAGGTTCATTTATTGTAGTGCCTCTGGTCTCTTGCAGTAATAGGATAGTGATGCGCAATTATTATTTAGATATGTAAACCTTCCACCTTCCAAAAAAGGACAAGCTGTGGTAGCCACATAATACTTGCACAATAAATGCCTGTGGATAGGTTGATTCTATATTTGTTGGTGAGCATATTACGGTAGTTCATATAGGTGATAAAATTAAGTAGTTAACTATCAAGCCTGTTTAGTTAGAGTCTCTAACTTGCATTTTTAAAGCTGAAATCTAAAGGGCTGTCTTTATATTTTCTGTACAAGTTTTTCTTTTTTTAATTAGCTTGCCATCGTGGAAACTGAAGCATGCCAATTAAACACTTATCCAATTATTAGAGCTTCAGAGAAATTCAGTGGAGCAGAATCAGAAGTTCTTCATTTTAATTTTATGAGTTACTTTGAAAAAATGAACAATGATTTACAAAGTTTTGAAGCATTTAAGACAAGTACCTTCATTTAAAAGTCTCACATCAAACATTGCAGGAACTGAATTGTACTCAATGTGAGGATTTTGGTAGCTTGTGTCAGTTCATGCTTCCTAGCTCTACATTCAGGACTAACTGTAGACTTCAGGTTTATGCCATTATTTTGTGTTATATTATGTGACCCACAGATGATTCACTGGCTTGTTATCCTGAATAAGTCCTTCCGTATCAATATAATTACATCATGTTTTTTCATAAAGGAAACAGAATATCACAGATAAAATTCACTTGGTCCTTCATCTCTAGTCTCATTCCCTTTTCCTGTCCTATAATTACCCACAATCGTGAACTTAGTGCCTCTCCTTCTAGTCTACCACTTATATTTTTACATAGTTTGTATCCTATGTATGCATCCATGAATAAAATACAATATTATTAACATGTACCTAAGTGTTATTAAAGTTATGTCCAGAGAAACAGAACTAATCAGAGATGTAGGAAGGTAGGTAGGAAAGTGGTAGGTAGGTAGGTAGGTAGGTAGATAAATAGATAGATAAGTAGATTTAATATAAGAAATTGGCTCACATGATTGTGGACACTGAACAGTCCCAAGACCTGTATTGGCCAGTTGAAGACCCAGAAGTCGTGATGGTGTAAGTTCCAGTCTAAATTTGGGTCCAACGGTAGAACACCAATGTCCCAGCTTAAGAAAACATACACAGAAAATTTACACAAGTGATATATAGTTTTCATTGTACGAAGTCTGTCCAGAAAAAGTCCAGTCAGCATCAATATAACCAGAATGGTTGTGCAACATCAATGTAACCTGGCAGCCAAGGAGAGTGGACTGGAACACGCATGCATGAACAATGACGACTTCACTGTACTAGTCAGTGGGGGTGGTAGATGCTGTTGAGTGAGCATGTATACTGTGCAGCCATCACACTTAAAATGACTAAGCAAGTAGAGCAATGAGTCTGCATCAAATTTTGCATTAAGCTTGAACATTCCTCCTTGGAAACTATTTCGATGATTCAGGAGGCTGCAGCTATGGGCAACTGGTGATTGGCAGCTTCATCACCACAATGTCTCCACTCATGCATCACATCTCATGCAGAATTTTTTGATGAAACATCAAATCACCCAGGTAACTCAGCCCTCTTATAGCCCAGATTTGGCATGCTGCCACTCCTGGCTTTTCCCAAAACTAAAATCATCTTTGAAAGGGAAGAGATTTCAGACTATTGATGAGATTCAGTAAAATACGACAGGGTAGCTGACGGTGATTGGGAGAACTATGTGAGGTCCCAAAGTGCCTACTTTGAAGGGGACTGAGGTGCCATTGTCCTGAGTACAATGTTCCTTGTATCTTGTTGCTTCTTCAGTGAATATCTTTATTTTTCATATTACATGGCTGGATACCTTCTGGATGTAACTGGTATAACCTGCTTTTCTGAGGCATTCTTTGATGTTATTTGTTTTAGCTGCTATACAAACTTTGTACAGTGACAGTATTGTGGCCACTTGGTTTTATCTGAGGCACGATTATTAATATACAGTAATTCTGTTTTATGAATATGCTGTTGTACTTATCTATTCCTTTATTGAGGAGTGAATTTTTTTTACAGCACTTTGAACATGTGATAAAGGCTCTATAAAGATTAGCTTACTTTGACAACTGGCTGTTGGTGGCACATTATTTACAGAGAACCTGCTAACTGAATGAGGCACATCAGGATGGTAGAGATAGGGAGCAATTAGCCCAGTCATTTCAGGTCCAGTTGCTACTTTTGAAAAGCTGTGAATCCAGTTGATGACTCAGACTCACCAGATTCATGGAAGAGACTTCACAGGGACTCGGATTTTTTTGCTCCCAATTTTGCTGTTTCTGATGCTATTAACCAACTGACTCTTTTTGACTTGGTTCCAGCTCCCCTAAAAAGAGGGTCTGACTAGTAGGCCAAAAATATAGTAACTTTCATAAGGAATAAAGCTCTTGATTCATTTGCAGCAGATTTGATCCAATTAGAGTGCTAACTTACCCTATTGAAAAGGTTTCATGACTAATGTCAGGCTCATTTTATTTTCACATTGACATCCTTCTCTTCAATGAAATATATTGCCTACATTATAGTAATATGTGTTTTCCCCAGTGGATTAACTTTTAAGTAATTAATTTTGAACTGATTTAAAACATGTAGAAAAGTTGCCAAAAGGAGTAAAGAACTCCTGTACCCCCAGATTTCCCAATGGTTAACAGTTTAATGTGTTTGCTTCGTTGTGTGTGCTCCGTGTGTGTGTGAGTGTGATCATTAGTCTTTTTTTTAACCTGTGAGAGCAAGCTGCTGACACAATATCCCGCCCTCTCTAAGCACTTCAGCGTGTTTTTCCTCGGAACAGAGATGTTCTTCTACATAACCGGTCGCAACACTCTGAATCAGGAAGCCAGTACTGGCACAACACAACCACTCATTTCACAATTTTATCATCAACAATAGCTTTATTTCCCCTTTGGTCCAGGAACATGTATCGCACTTAATTTTCATGTCTCTTTAAACTCCTTCAGTCTGTAGATCTCAATCTTTCCCTAAGTGTGTCCTTGACAGTTTTAAAGAGTATAAGCCTTTAATAATGTAGGATGTTGGAATCTCTGATATTTCATCCTGACTCGGCTCAGTTAATGCGTTCTGGGTGGCATGACACAAAATTGATGCCGTGTTCTTCCCAGAGCATCACATCAGATACACAAGATGGCAGCCTGTCCTACCACTGGTGATGTTAACCTTGATCACTTGGTCATGTTGCTGTATGCCAGGTTTACTCATATTAAGTATACTATTTTTCTCTTTGAAATTGATTAGTATTTTGTTGAAACATTTCTCAAAATTTTGCCAGCATCTTGTTCCTCATCAAATCCCTACCCACCAGCATCCACTGACCACCCCACATCAATCAACCACCTCTGTTACAGTTGCCCAATGGTGCTTCTTATTCCCATCATTTCCCATCATTTCTGCATTTACCAATTGGATTTCTGCTTTAAGAAAGATCTCTCTGTCCTCTATTCCTCTCTCCCTCCTGTCCTTTCTTCCCTTACTCTGTAGGAGAGTTCTTTCAGATTCATAACTGTTAGATGTTTCCAGTCTGATGTTCTTAATAGCTGTTCCTTAAACATTTGAGACAATAGGTAGTAGGTCAACCTAATACATACATAAAAATGTGGTGCCATAGGGGTTGTGTCATCCATTCTTGGAATTTTTTGTATTTAAAGTTGTATTCCTAAGGCTGAAGGCACTTAGTCCTTATTTTTCTCATTTTCTCTCATCCATGTTTTATGATGGATCCTGATCTACTGTGTTCCAAGTGTACAATAGAAAAGAAACATGCCTTGTGCCTGAGAAAACACAGGAGCTGATAAATTCTTTCTCAGTAACTGTGGGCCATACTTTGAAAAACACTGATTTACAATAGGATTGTGACATCAATGTTAGAATGAATTCATAACTTCAGGGTACATAGTATGGCATCTGTAGGCAAATCAGCAAAAGAGCAGTCTCCTGAGTTGAAACAATGGGGTGTGCTCCGTCAAAATGGACAAACAATATATAAAAGGTTGAGTTTCTGGCGTCCTCAGGCCAGAGCATTCTCTCGGGTCAAATTTACTTTCTTTATGGACAAGGCTTGAATGGGCACTTCCACCTCTGCCTCAGAGCCACCTCCCTTCCCTTCAGGCTCTGTCCTGCCTTACGCTCCATCGATGCGCTCTTTCTGTAGATACCTGGTGGTCCCAAATCAGGATACTGTCAAGTGTTTTTAGATGTAGGGGTCATTTTGGTTCTTCAGGTGGCTCTGTATGTCTCATGTATCTTGGGTGGATTTCAGAGTTTACCCTCTCAATGGTAATCTCACCTTCTTTATTGCCATTATTGCAGACATACCGGCCACAAGGATTTAGATGAATTCTCCCTCAGCAATCTTCCTTCTTTTTCACACCCTCTGTTGGGCATGAAAGCCCCTGTGCTGGCTGGACCGAATACTCACGTTGACTGAACACAAATGCAAAGATTTTAAAACAGATTTGCCACAAATGATATTTCTTAAATTACTTTCCATAAAACAACAACAAACGATCGAGAGCAGCAGCCATATTTTCTTTTGATTTTAAAATCTCCTCAGCTCAAAATCACTGTTAATTCCATCCCATTAAGACAACTAGTTTCATTTTTAAGCACATTCATATTTATAGCACTTATTTTTCACTGATATTTCCCCACATGTATTCCAGTTTCCACAATGGAAACTGTCAGGTGTGTGAGCCAGGTGGTGTTCAGAGAGCACAGTGATGACCAGACCTGTGTTCGGGCCCTGCCTCTGCCCTCATGGCGCGCTGGCACGGGGAGAAGCTCCTGCTCCGGGCCTCCGAGTCTTCGTCTACAGATGAGAATGTTGGATGGAGCCCTCATTAGAGGTTTGAGCCCTTATGATGTTCTAAATGGTGGAGGAGACTATGATAAAAGAAGAATAATCTCTGGATTTGCAGAGTACGCAGCTGTACTGCTATACTTGAATGTGAAGACTGTCTGGAGGTCAGACCAAAGTCTTTCCTTCAGTGGACAGCTGTGGTTGGGAGATGTGTTTTGGTTTCCGTACTGTTTCTCTCTTTTCTCCTCATGTATAAAAATAGAGTAATGATGGCAACATGCCCCCACAATATAATCATGTGAAAAATTATGAAAAGGATGTTTTATTTAATTTATTGACATAAATACAGTACTTGTTATTTTATAATCATTGGTAAAACACAGCAGTTATTTCTGCAAGTGAAGAGTTTGAAACATGATTTATGTTTTGTGCATATTGGTAGATAGAAAAAAAGTAGTTGTTTCACCAGATTTGTCCCTTAGCAGATGTAAGTAATTTATGTAAACATTCCCTCTCAGTTTTTTAGGGTTTATGAAGTGCATTTAGAATTTTTTTCTGTTCAAAATGTATAGGATTCTAGCACTACAGACTTACTCAAGACAAAGCATTGAGTCGGATGCTATGTACTCAAAGTAACATTCTTTTAGTCCTTATGCATTCTTAAGTGGTTGAGACAACAGTTTTAGTGCTCTGCACTTTAATTAACAGAACACGTAAGCTCATCAGAGGATAATTTGCTGACAAAACAACATGAAGGAAATGAACACTGAAACTTAAGCTATTATGTAAATTTTAAAAAATAGAAATATTTCAAATGATAAATAATGCATGTCTCTTAGTAGCTTGAGAGTTTTGGGAGAATAGTAATGAGACCTTTTTTTAAGTTTTTTTTTCAAAGTAATACATGTGCATGGCTAAAACATTATAGTACAAAAGAGTTTACTTACAATATAAAGCAATATTTTCTGGTTTTTATTAATTTTTAAAATATATGGAAAATGGAAAGAATGGTATAATAAACACCTATTCTCCATATATATTCAATAATTAATATCTAATTAATATTCATGTGTATTCTATATAATATCTAATTAAACATATATAAAAGCATTTGTATGCCCATATATATGCTGTATATGTTTTACATGAATTTTTAAGTTTTCTTAATCTTGAGAATAACATGCAGGTATTATGATATTTAACCCTTAAATACATCAACAAGTATCATCTAAAAATAAAAACATTGTCCTGGCTGGTGTGGGTCAGTGGATTGAGTATCCACCTGTGAACGAAAGGTCACTGGTTCAATTCCCAGTCAGGGCACAAGTCTGGGTTGTGGGCCAGGTCCCCAGTTGCAGGTATGCAAGAGGCAACTAGTTGATATTTCTCTCACACATTGATGTTTGTGTCTCCCCCCATTTTCTCCCTCCCTCCCCACTTTCTAAGAAATAAATAAAATCTTTAAAAACATTGTCCTCCTCCATAATCACAATACCAGATCACATGCAAAATTAGTAATTCTGTGATATCATGTAATAACCAGTCCATATTAAAATTTCCCAAAATGTCTCCAAAAAGACTTTAAGATTTGTTTTTTAAACCAGGTTCCATCAAAATGCCCATATCCTTTTGGTTGTTATAAAAGTAACCACTTTAAGTTCTTTCAACTGTTTCTTAGGCAAGTTACCTCCAAATCACTAAATAAATAATATGTTTCTTATACAGGTACTTCTTAAATAATCAGTTGACACCTAATATGTTGAGATTCTGCTTTGATAGCTGAAGATTTAACTTTTAAAACAATTTCTCAACATGCCCTTCCTACCTATGTGGTTGTTATTGCTATTTGCTGTTAAGTCAGTAATCGGTGTCCTCTGTCTATCTAGGAGTCTGTCTCATAGCAGGCTGACAGCTCTGGGAGAGTTTGGGGATGTAGAGGGATTGAGCAAAAAAGAAAAAGGACTCATGGATGTGGACAAGAGTGTGGTGATTGCAAGGGGAAATGGTGGGTGGAGGTGGAAGAGGGTATAGGGAGATAAATGGTAATGAAAAAATACAGTAAAAGTGAGCTATTAAAAAAATCGGTGTTTATATTAACATTGATATGTAAGTATTGTTCTGTAAAACCAAGAGCTATGATTACATTTCCTTTCTTGTTGAGCTTTTTTCCTTTTTCTGAACTTTATGATTTTAAAACTTACATTGCTTACTTTTTTTTACCCTTAGCATGGTCAACCTTTATTAAGGACTTAATGTGATAACTAATTTCTGAGTGTTTTATATACATCAGTTATTTTAGTCATCACAACAACCTATGATATGGGGGTTATTACAGATGAGGAAAGTGAGGAATAGAATAAGCTAAATAAACTGTCTGAGTTCATACAAGTGCTAAGTGGTAGGTAGTAGGGGTTTGAACCTAGGCCACTTGGATACTGAGGCTGTGCTCTTAATCACTTTGCTGTTCTTTCTCTCCACAGGTTCAGAGCATTAAGGCTCTCAGTTCTCCTTCATTCTTCCTGCTTCCCTCTGTCCTCCCGTCCCAACCTAAACTAAAGGATTTCCTAGCTCCGTTACATAGCTCTCTTTCAGATATTTTTTTTAGATATCAAATGTTGAGTCTTTATTCTTTCCTGTCTCCTTGATTGTATGCCTTCCTCTTTCATGATTTACTTCTGTTTTGCTAGAGCAAATCAATAAGTACCATCCTACTAAAGGATGTTTAAAAAGCAAGCGTTCTTGGTCCTTGTGTTTTTTCCTTTTATTTGCTTTTCTTATCTCTCTTCTCCCATTAAATTGCTAGTTTGGCTCATTGAAAGATTTGAGGGTGAAAATCTTTTTGCTTTGAAATTTTAAAGGCACCGCTCTGTTGCCTTTTTGGCTGCAATGTGGCTAATAAGAAATCATGCCAGTCTGATTCTCTCTCCTTTGCACAGCCTATGTCTGTCCTGAAGTTTCACAGTGTTGGGTGAGAGTTTTGTTTTCCAATGTGCAGAGCAATTGTGGGCCCTATCAGTCCAAGGACTTAAAAACTTTACCTCTGGACAACTTCTGGTGTTATTTTTTTTAATGTTATTTTTTTATAGTCTGTGTTTTTGTTTGTTTTTTTCCTGGAAATAAAACTCTAGTTTGCTTGAGCTTCTTAATTAATCCTAATTTTTTCTTATTTTTTGTTCATATTTAAAGGCTTTTAAAAAAATGGAGTATAATTTGCATACAGCAAAAGTCACTTCTTTTATTGTACAGTTCCAGAAGTTTTGACAAATGCATACAGTAGTGTAACCACTATCACAATTGAGATAAAGGGTCCCCATTAGCCAAAAGGGAGAAGTAACCTGTGTGTCCCTAGATGGTTAAATATATAAACAAAATGTGGTACCTATATCTATATCCATATCTATATCTATATCTATGTATCATCATTCTTATGACAACAAAATATTATTCAGCCTTAAAAAGGAAGGAAATTCTAACACATGCTACAATATGGATGGAACTTGAGACATTTTGTTAAGGGAAATATTCCATTCACAAAAGGACAGATGTTATGTGATTCCATTTAGATGAGGTACCTGGGGAAATCAAATTCATAGAGTCATGGCCCCCAGGGAGGAGAGAAATGAGGAGTTACTGTTTAAAGGGTACAGAGTGTTAGTTTTGCGAGATGAAAAGAGTTCTGGAGATGGATCGTGGTGATGGTTGCTGAATGCGAATGGACTTAATGCCACACAGCTGTGCACTTAAGCCTTGTTAAAATGGTAAACACTTTTATGTGTATATTACCAAAAAAAATAAAACGAACAATATAGGACACTCTGTCTCATCGCGCCATCCCACTTTCTCTCTCATATTTTTAAAATCACTTCACCTTTTTGGTCTACATTGTGGAATCTTTCTTTCTCATTTTCCCCCCAAATCTATTGGTTCATTGTAAAATTTCAGCAGTCATAATACTATTTTAAATTTCAAAATGTTTTCGTATTTTCTGATTTGTTCTTTTTCAAAGAACCTTGCTTGTATATCATGGGTGCAGTAAGTTCTTCAATTTCTAGGAGAGTCCTACTTAAACATTTTTTTACAGCTCTCCTGTATTATCTGCTTCTTCTGGGAGGTCGTTTTGTTATTGTTGGTTTATATTTTTCTCTCACTTTTATTTTTCAGTCTTCCCTCAAATGTTTAGTTCTCCTTGGTTGTCCCATATACTTGAGATTAGCACAATAAAAGGTTAATTGGCGGCTGCTTGTACAAGAATTAAGTCTGGTGACACCTTCAAAAATGAACTTTTTATTTTAGAACAGTTTCAGATTTGTAGAAAAATTGCAAAGATAGTACAGAGAGTTCCCATATGCCCTTCTGATCCCCAATACCCCGCTGTTTCCCCTACTGTTGACATCTTACATTAGTATGATATATTTGTTGCAATTAATGAACTAATATTGATACACTCTTATTAACTAAAGTCCATAATTTATTCAGAATTCCTTAGTTTTTTTAAAACATTTTTTATTGTTGTTCAAGTACAGTTTTCTGCCTTTTCCCCCCACCCCTCCCCACCACCCCAGCCCTCCCCACCTCGCCCCCTGTTTCCACCCCACCTTGTTATTGTTCATGTGTCCTTTATAATTGTTCCTGCAAACCCTTCACCCTTTTCCCCTATAATTCCCCCTCTTCTCCCCTCTGGTCACTGTCAGCCTATTCTCAATTTCAGTGTCTTTGGTTATAATTTTGCTTAGTTTTTACCTAATGTCATTTTTCTTTCCCAGGATCCATCCAATACACCACATTACATTCGGTTATATGTCTCCTCGGGCTCCCCTTGGCTGTGACAGTTTCTCGGACTTGTCCCGTTTTTGATGGCCTTGGCAATTTTGAGGAGGGTATCGGTCGGGTGCTTTGTAGAATCTTCCTCTGTTGGGTTTGTCAGACGTTTTTCTCACCATTAGAGTTGGGTAATGGGCTTTAGGGAGGAAGATCACAGAGGTAAAGTGCCATTCTTATGCTGTCATATCAAGAGGCTATGATGCCACTGTTGATGTTGATCTTGAAGACTTGGCTGAAGCATCCTCTGCAAGGTGTCCCTGCTGTAGCTGTCAGGTTAGTCTCCCTTTCCATACTGTAGAGTTTGGGAAAGAAGTCACTATACTCAGCCCACACTCAAGGAAGGAGGGGGATCTATTGACAGTGGACTCCCAAAATGCTGCACCTTCTTAGAATATACTTCAATTTTTTTTTCTTTCTGATGGGACACACCAAGTTTTGGTCATTTTCTGGGCATTCTACTTAGAAGGGTGGGGTGGAAAAGGAGCTTTGCTTTCGTATGCTGAGCTTCACCTACTGCCCCCTCCTCCCTGCCTTTGGCATGTCCCAAGCACGCGCTTCCATGAGGCTCATCAGCTCTTGTCTGCCCCACTGCCATCCCCATTGAAGTGCTCCAAGCTGTGGTTTCCTTTGCTTGCTTCCAATGAGTAGCTCTCTTAAATCTGTCTTCTGAAAGTTTGCCTGTAGGTCCTCCTCCCCTAATCCAGTTGTTTTTCTTATTGGTTCGGCATGTATCATTTGCATTCCTTTCCTATCATTTAAATCATGGATGTCGGAAGACATGAAAACAAGAGATCAACCCACCATTAATGTTCAAATATAAAGTCTTTTTTTAAAGTTGTAATATTAAAACATAAGGTGATATAATTACTGTCTTCTGTTATTTACTTAATATTTGCAGTTTACTCTAGAAATAATAAATATAACATGATGGTTTCCTGCCAGTGATCCTCCAGACTGAAATGGGGAAAAACAAGGTAGAAGGTATAACGGAAATGGGAACTAGCCTGGTCTGTGTTGTTGGTTTTAAATTGTTTGATAGGTTGTATGTTGTCAGGAAAAAACAGGATCTTAAACAGAGTTTAAGAAATGACAAACAGGTCCTGGCTGCTGTAGCTCAGTGGATTGAGTGCAGGCCTGCAAACCAAAGGATCGCAGTTCGATTCCCAGTCAGGGCACATGCCTGGGTTGCTGGCCAGTTCCCAGAAGGGGATGCACGAGAGGCAACCATACATTGATCTCTCTCTCCCTCTCTCCTTTCCTTCCCCTCTAAAGATAAATAAATTTTTAAAAAAAGAAATGACAAATATGGCTGAATGGAAGGAAAAATTGTATTGAGGAAGGGTTTTCTAAGTCTTGCCTGGCATAGATTTAGGGAAAGGAGTTAAGGGAATAACAAGGTTACATGATAAATGGTGAGATATGCAAATATCTGCTATTCAGTCCTATGGCTCATACAGGATAAGATTTTTTTGTATTTTTTAAACTATTTATTTTGGATAACTTTAGATATACTGAAAAATTGCAATAATAGTATAGTTTCACATGCATTTCCCAATGTTGACATTTTACATATTCATAGTGCATTTGTCAAAACTTAGAAATTAACTTTGCTACAATACTGTTAACTAAACTACAGACCATATTGCATAACTAATTTATTTTTAAGTCAGAAAAATTTTTATTTGAGATACATGTTTGTCATTCAGCAATATATAGCACATATGTGTTTATATTTCTGCCTTTCAAATGTTCTTTTATGTAAATAAGTAGTTATTGCTCTGGGTTTATATCTTACTGATTCTGAACATAAGTTTCAGTGGGCATTCTCAATGAGTTTTATAACACTGGTGAGGAGTACTTCAACTTTATTTTTTAAAATTCGGATTAAGAAAGTTTAATTTTAGCCTTTAAAAAGAATACATTTTATTTATGGTGTGTGGATGTATATATGGACATGTATATAGTGATGTTCTCTTAATGTATTATGCTTCAGGGTGTTCTCATTTGTGAAAGGTAGGGCTCAGGAACTAAATTAAGCTAAAGACAGGAAAACCTATTTAAAGTCTCTGTGAGAGTCAGGAAATCTGATTTCTAGTCCCAGATCTGCCATTTATTTTGGGGCACTAATGTATAAAGTCAAGGAATGTCAAGAAATGTGTTAGACAGGTCTGTACGGGAGCTCACAGGAGGTGCCGTCCCTGCCTTCATCCATGTTCACATCTGTCCACAATACCTGAGACCAGATACATTTCAGTTGCGTGCTTCCAGTAATGAGGATTCTGGTTATCCATCACTGTATAATGAATCACTTCAAAATGTAGTGACTTAACCCAGCAATTTATCATTTTTCTCATAGTCCCAGTCTGGAAAGGCTTAGCTGGGTGGTTCTTGGTTGGGACCCTTCGTGTCATTGGAGTCAGTAGGAGGCCAAGTCTGAAGTCTCCTTCAAGTCACACATCTGACACCTGAGCTGGGGACACTGGAACAGCAGTGGGCACTTGGGGACACTCTACCTATGGTCTTTAAATGACTAGTGAGTGCATTATCACAGCATGGTAGTCTCAGAATAGGTAGGTTTCACACCTGGTAGTTGGTTTCCTGAGGAGTACTGTACAGGAAATAGTCTATTAAGTCCTGGGCCCAGAAACTGGCACAGCACCACTTCCGATGTATCTCATTAACCAAGAAATCTCAGTCTCCCAGATCTAAGCAGAGGGAACATAGGCCCCCATCTCTTGAAGGAATGAGAATCAGAGAATTTGCCATCTTTAGTTCACCCACCACAATGGAAGATTCATTGCTGCTGGAGGAGCACATTGCATTTACAGAGAGCTCAAGGTGTTTAGGTGAGATGACACCTGCCTCTCATATGAGCGTGAAGACCTGATGGAAGTTATAAGATAAATTAGGCCTATTGTGCTGTAGACATCTTTGATCTGTTGAATTGCTCAGTACTCTTCTTTAGAAGCCCATTTCTTAACACACATGCACGAGATGAGATGCACTCAAACCCACATATCCATGTGTGTGCATCCTCAGCAAGGTCTAGGCCCAAAGGGACCAAGTGTGCATACTTTTCTCTAGGAACTTCCTTTGTCACAGATTCTACCATCCTTCCTCCCTCCCCCATGTCATACACAGACTTTAAATTAGTTGCCTTGGCGCTACAGTTGATTCCTTAAATTATAGTGCTGGGGATTTAAATACAGGTTAAGTACAGCCCCTGCCCTTAAACAACTAAAATCAAATATAAAATGAAGTGCATTAAAGTGAAATACAAGTGCTGTGATCAGTAAAGTGGGGCACAAAATATGGGGGGGGCAGTATGGCTAGACAGAACGAGTTAGGAGAAGTTTCAGAGAGAAGTGGAACTTTCAGTCTGCTTTAAAAGATAATGGCAACCATAAAAATAATAGCAGTATACAGCATTTATTGAACATTCTGTGCTGACACCATTCTAAGAGCTGTATGCACAATACATTAACTCAGCTAATGCTGATAGTGACCCTGCGAGGTGAGCATTTTGTTATCCTCACTTCACAGTAGAGTACACTGAGGAACTGAGAAGGTGAGTCACTTCTCGAATGCCACACAGCTGGTGCATGGCAAGCGTTCAATCTCAGGCACTCCAGCCCTGAGGAAGTAGCAGGCGGGGATGGGGGAGCCCTCCAGCAGAGGGCTGATGCTCCAACACCTGGGCCACAGTGTGAGGACTCCAGAAACTGCTTTCGGCTACCAAATCTTCCAGCTTCCTGCCTGACCAGCCCTCTTCCCCTAATAAATATACTTAAGGCAATTTCCATTCCTTTTAAACATGCTACTTTACTACTTTTAAAATGCTTTTTGTATTCCTTTTCTTGAGGCCTTATTTAAAGCCTTTCTCTTTTATGAGATATTTTTGAAGACTCCAGCTTATCCGGATCAGTTTTTTTTTTTACACCTCTCTCTTCCTTTTCCCTTTTCTTTCCACTGAGCATGCCATTTTTGTGTCTCTACCGTGTTCTAGCCCTGGGCACTCTGTATATAAGAAAGAGTGGAAAACATGTTTTAGACTACCTAATCATTAAACAAAAAAAGGGGAAAAAATTACAGTGTTCCAAATTATTATGAAGGGGCAACATAGGGGTGAGTAAAGTTTCTGGTCAAGAGATTTATGACTTTTATTACACTGGAGTATTTGAAATCTATTTGCATTTACCAGGAAGACTTGCTCCTACCTGTGCATGCACCCATCACATTTGCATGCACAGGGTCACATGTGCTCATTACTGCCCTTTACACTTTGGCCACCAATAGTAGAATTATTGATATTTGGGGGGTTATTTATATAATGAAATACTGTACAGCCATGAAAACAAATTCACTCTGGTCTACACCACATGGTTAAGTATCACAACAATGTATAGTTTTCAGATGTTTTCTCATGGTGCCTTTGAGGATCAGCAGGCAGTTTCAGTGTGCAGTGCGTTCTGTTTTCAGATACCGTGGTCACTGAAGTCTGGAGAGTGAGCCCACCTTGAGGGCTTCTGAAATTCCTAGCTGCCTTTGTGGTGAGGGCTCCAATGTTTTGACCAGATCGCCACGCTCAAAATTGGTCCAGAGGGAACCCCAGGGATGGGCCATCCAAGGTTCAACCTGTTTGGCATCAACCTGTTTTTCCCAACTAAGATGTTATTGGGGACTGTTATGGATAAATGTCGGTCATGAGTTATGCAGCGTGGGGTCAGAGCTGGACCAGAAAGCTGCTAGAGCCAATTGCTGGGGTCTTTGTGTTTGAACTCCCAGGTCTGGCAGTTTTTAGAGAAGGTACATTCTGCTGCTGAGGTCATTCCTTTGCTGTGGCAAAGGGCCGACCGAGAGAGGTTACAGGAATCTGAGGTACTGGAACCCTGGGCCCATAAGGGCATGTCCCTGGCGAGGGGCCTGGCTCACTCAGTTCCTTTTGTCTGGACCAATCCCCATGGTCCTGGCTGTTTCTGCTGCTGCTGCTGAGCAGACTGTTGCACTGGAGGTACTTGCATCTCTGCTCCTTGCACTTACCCAGCTGGAGGTCACTTTTTCCTTTCCTGGGTGGTTGAGTACGTGGTCTTCTCAAACAGTGTCTACGGTACTTGTTGATGTTTCCTTCTGTAGACAGTGGCTTCCCAATTCTCTTCTTTGAAAAATAAGTGACTGTAAGGCTACTACTGGGAAGTAGTAGAACTTATATATAGTAGAAGATACCTACATATTCAAAGCCAGGAGGCTTTGATTTTCCTCGGTTAGCTTTTAAACTGATGATTTCCAAGATGTTGAGTAGAAACCTGGATGCATCCATCTATCTTCTTTCTGTAGCCTCTAAACGTAGGTTTACCATGTGCAGGTGGCTTCCCCAGAACGACATCTCTTTTCTTGTTGCTTCTCTTATTATGTCTAGAAAAGTGTTTGGGGCTTTTTAGAGTCACTTAAAGTTAATATGCTTTTCTACTTCGATAATTAAAAGCTTGGGGACTTCAAGTATTCTTTTATGCCAATCGAAAATAAAAACAAACAAAAATTCATGGCAAAAGGTAAAAGCCGTATTTCTAAGGGGGAAATATTCACTGTGTGCAGCATGCCAAGTTTTTATAGTTCTCTGGACAGACTTTACTTCCCATGGCTGCATCAGCCAAAGCCCCCGCGAGTTGAACAGTCTCATCCCTGAGAGACGATAAGCCACAATTTAGCTGTTCCTCCTGAAACTTCTTTATATTGGAACAGGTAAGAATTTGTTTCCAGTCTTGCTAAAGAGATGTGTTATTTTTTTTCACGTTTCTGTACTTTTATTTGGAGAAGTCTCAGGTTGAGACATTTTCTTGGACTATGACATCCTTTCTTAAGGGCCTGCTGCCCCAACAATTCTGACCAAGCAGAATCCTTATAGCCTTTGAGGTAGAAATTGTTTTGTGTAATTTTTGCCTCATGACTACTGGCTGATGGTGGCCCCTGAGAAAATGTAGCTGCTGCCATCAGCCCTCTCTGGAGGAAGGGAAGGAAGAAACCACTGCAGGGAGGATGTGGAAGCAGCACTTTTATGTCTGTTCTGTATAAGCAGAAGCTTCCTACACTGTGGTTTTGTGATTTTTTTTTTTTTCTGAAGAAATGAAGCCTGAAACTCACAGGAGTAGGAATGGCCTCAGTTTAAATCTCGGCCCTGGCACTTACCACTTACCACTTACCACCATCTTGCCCAAATCAGCATCTCCAGGCCCACCTTTTCTCATTGGGAACATGAGAAACACTGAATTTCTTACCCCCTGTCTGTTGTAAAGATGAGCCCTGTGAAGAGTGTAATGTAATGTGTGACTTGCAGTAGGTAGTTCTCCACTGTAGTCATTGCTTCCTCCCCTTCTGCTGGAGAGGATGAGCTCTGACTTCAGACACAGCTTGGGTGAGATCCCACCTGCGCTAGCTGCAGGCTCACTGACCTTTGGCACAGTTTTTGACCTCCCTGAGCTGCAGTTTTCCAATCCTTAAAATGCAGATAAATAAGCATACCTGTCTCAATGGTGTCTAGAGGCTTTTGTGGGATAATGGATGAGGACGATCTAGCCCAGTAACTGTAAGTTATCCACAAATCATCTCTATTTTTTAGCAACACACTTTCTCCATCTGTACATTTCTTTTCTCTCTTCTGTGTCTTCCCTTGTTTCTTACTCCCTGCCTCTGTTTACCCTTTTCTCTTTGCTCTTGATGCCGTGGGACCTTGGGTGTGAGGCAGAGCAGTTGGGGAGTGAGAGAGGCGATAGTTCAATCAGAGATCACCTTACCCAACTTTGCCTGCTCTTCCCTCCCGCCCCTCCTCCC
The DNA here is from genome assembly GCA_004027735.1 of Carollia perspicillata. NCBI lineage: Eukaryota > Metazoa > Chordata > Mammalia > Chiroptera > Phyllostomidae > Carollia > Carollia perspicillata. The sequence continues at coordinate 16,627 of PVKM010013221.1, forward strand.
TCTGCAAAGTGCTAGACCTGAGACACAAGGTAGAAGTCCATCTGTGCTTGGTGCTGCATTGGGAATTCTCAAGCTCAATTTCTAAGAATAACAAAAAAGGATAGCAACTTGGTATTGTCATTTGTCATTTTCAGTTAGACCATGTTCCATTGAGCAGTCTGGAAAAATTAAAATGTTTTTCTAAAAGATTTTTGGCACTTTAGTCACTAACAGTCAGAACGTATCAGGCCAAATTTTAAAACTAATATTTGTTCTGTCTGGCCTTTAAAAACTTCCCAAAGAAATGTAGCCATCCCAGTATTCCTGGAAAGATAGAGTGGGTCTCTCCTACCACCTGCCCCCCCTTCCTTGAGGTGTCTCCTTTCCTTTTCCCATCGCTGCCAGCTGTTCTGAGATACTCCTCACCTCTGACAGGGCTTCTTTTTCCTAGATCAAATTGGATCAAACCATTTAGAACAGCTCTGTCATTCATCGACTGTATGAGATTCAGAAATGGGCAAAGGAAAAAGGCACGGGTCAGACGCACGCCCTGCGGTCCTGGGAGACCGGTGACACACACTACATAATCCTTTCTAATTTTTTCTTCTCTTTTCTTTTTTTTTTTTTTTACCTGAAACTGGGGATACAATTACAAATTGAAGTGGCTTTGGGAAAAATATATTTATTTGTTTATTGGGCAAGAGTTGGTTGCTTGCTAAATGCGATCTTCAAAGGCTCGGAAAAGGTTTTATAGAATAGAGAAGAATCTGCCTCCTGGATTAGTCATGCCTTTCTTTTTTAAGGAAATAAATCCTCAGTTAAAGAGAAACAATGATAAGCGGTGGAAAGTGAATGTAAGTTTGTTTTTAGTAGAAATCAATGTCTTTAATTAATGAGAAGAATGAGAGAATGTTCTAGAAAGGTTATAGAACCAGAAGAGACTTGTGAGGTCATCTGATATCTTAGTACCCTAGTTGAAGAAAATGAGTCACAGTGAGGTCAATGGATTGGCCAAAACATCACGCCTGGCTTTGCAGAACTAGACCGAGGTGAACTGAGTTCAGTTCTGAGTCCCCTCCACCACCACGATGGGACTCTGGTGGGGTGTGTGTGTCTGCCCACACATGTCTGTTGGCAGAAAATTAATTTAAACTGCCTTCTAATTGATTTCTGACACTGGAAACTGGATAATAGGAGTAAAATGAAATTTTAGTATTTTACGTGTTTTTCTTGAATAATGTTTAAAATTATTATTGCATCAACATGAATTCACTTAATTATTTTACCAAATAGTTCAGTTGTCTATATTGAAACATTGCAGGAGTGTAATCCCACAACTTAATAATAGAGCAATGACAGTTATACATTTTCGACATTTATATTTTTAAATACATGAAAACATGATTATATTGCTTAAGTTAATATGTCTGTCCAGGCTCAGGGTATACATTAATAAAATAGCCTTTGATTTTCTCCTTATGTGTTGTTTTTAATAATCGAACTATGCCGTCTGTGGAAAAAAACTTTTTAATATAAAAATTCTTGGAAATTTGCAGTTGTTCTGCACTAACATCTTTCAAAGCATTAGAATTCTAATTCCCCAGGGGAATCGATGACGAAGGTAGGGCTCACACTAAGTTCATTGCTGAACATTCAGTAATGTAACAGTTCCCTCATTTCCCAGGGCTTCGGGTTCTCATGCTTTTGTCTCAGGAGGAAAGTTCTAACTGGCCCTGTTAAAAGGACAGCTTGACAAGTCATTTTAAGAGACATACTTTGAGCATTACTAGCAGCAGGAGGAATGCAGTATTTTAGAAGTCAGAATCAGTAGGTTCCAACTGGCTTGCAAAATTGGGCTAGCATTTTTAAAATTACAAATCGCACCAAGAAGAGAATCTGTAATGAGTTCGTTTTGTTGGAGAAATTTTAAGGTAGCTAACATTACTTTTTACCTTTCAGAGATCTTGTCTCTGGTGCCTTTTTGGAGAGCACAGGCTCCTAGGGATGTCTGTCTCTTGCAGTATAAAGTCACAGAAAGGAAATAAAGAACTGAAACTCTTTTTGTTGGACAGTCTCCAGTGGAGCTGGAACTTCAGAATCCAGCAAATATTTGTATTGATAGTTTAAGCTGCATCTTGAAATTTTAAACAATGGGTTAAGTCTTCCGTTTTCAAGAGTTTAGTCTCCTTGCAGGTGTAGTTTCCAAAATATTCAAAACCGCCTATATTTTCTTTGGCTAGAGATTTGCCAGATGGTGATGGGGCTGTGGAGCCTGGCCCATGGGAAAACTATAGGTCTAAGTTCAAGGAACCAGACTGACTCACCAAGGAATAAAGTCATGGAATGGAAGAGAATTTTAGAGATTATTCAGGAGAGATAGCCATTTTCTGCATGAATGTGTCTAATATCAGACAGCTCAATAATCATAATAAAATTGTATATACTGTATAATATAATAAACAGTAATGTTATTTTTATGTCAATAATCATTAACCACAATGGCAGCTACCTTTTTCGAGTGACGATGTGTCAGTTCAAGTGCTATGTACATTTTCTCATTTAATCTAATACCGTTGTAGAGCAACTGTGTAGCAATCAACGGCACATATTCTGGAGCGAGACCATCTAAGTGAATCTCAGCTCCATATTTGTTTGCCATGTGACCTTGGCACATAAGTTATTTAATCTCTTTGTGCCTCAGTTTCCTCATTGGTAAAATGAGTACCTTTTAGGGCCAGGTACTCCTAAGTCAGTATAGGAGTACCTGTTGCGATAACTGTTCCCTTTTTAGAAATAAGATTGCAGTTGTTATTTCACATGCGATCTTATACTGGAAGGAGCTGGGACTCAAGACAGCTGCGCCCACCTGTGCAGCCCGTGCCCGTCCTTCAGCTTCACACGTTCTGCTTCTCCCGTGTTGTGTGGCCCATTTCATTTCTGAGCAAAGCTTCAAGTGCCATTTTTAATTAAATTCTGGCTTCTGTTGTCTTTGTACTCTTGATCTCAGGTCTGTCAAAGAGGAGGAAAAGAAAAAGTGCAAACGTGGGCTTTTTCTGCCTCTCATTAATGTTGGCTAATGAGCATTCATGTTTGATAGTGTTGGTTGGACTCTGGAAGTCTGATGATTTGGAGAAAAGGAAGAAACACCTAGTTTGGAAGTTTTTCGTGTAATCCCAAGTGAACCAGAACTGGGTCCCTTGTTCAATCACTTTCTTTTCCTAGTAAAAGGTCAAACTGAGGAGGATGCTTGCCAAGGTCAGGAGCAAGCTTATAAATATGAGCAGAGGGGACTGGAGCTTGGGGAAGGAAAGCTCTGGCTGCAGTCTTAAGGAGGATGTTGAGGCTTTTACTACCTCTCGCTTTTGGCTGTTGGGGTAAAAATAGCCTCAACTTCCATGGGAAGGAAGAGATAATAGATATCTTCTTTTTTTCTGTTAAAGATCCTGCAAAATTTTTCTTTGGTACTGGGATTAATTTCAAAAAACCCATAGAGATTGTGGGACTATCCCCTTCTCCATTATCTGTTGGAAAGGCGTTCTTTCCACGTTTTACTTGACAGATGCATACCAAATAGTATGGCCATAAATGTCTGTTGGACCAAAGAGAAAATTAAGATGCAAATCCTTAATGCACAGAACTGGCACCGCAGTGTGTACTGGGACAACAGAGCTGAGAGATTATTCTTACAAATAATCCTGCTGCAAATGATTTTTTTTTTTTTGCTTTAAGAACATATACTGTTTTAAAGGATGTGCCGTAATTTAGTCACCAGTCATGTTATCTTTCTCTTACTCTCCGTTGGGAATCCAGTTTGGGGTCCAGATCTGAAGATTCAGCTTTACTTGTCCTCTGGGCTGTAAAGCAGAGCTGCCTCCACCGTGTGATCTAATTGTCGGTCTCCTCTTTGGCTCTGCAGAGCTGCAATACAGTCAATTCCTGAAGGTGGGGAATGCTTCTGCGGCGCCCCTTCTTAACAATAGCATAAGGCTCCCTGTCTTTTAAAATTATGGTTGAACTAATTATAGAGTAAGATCATTATTAAAACACTTCCTCCAAGGATGTAAAAATAGCTTTGCTTGTCTGTAAGAAATGATTCTTGAAATCTGTGGGATTTCTGAACATTTCATAGTGAATGCTTACACGAATTGCTACATACGTTGTTGGAAACCTATGTGTATGTGTCTCTTTCCCTTCCTGCCTCTTGCCTCCCTGTCCTCCTCCTCCCCATGCTCTCTTTCCCTGTTATGACGCAACTCTGGGTACATAGAGCTCTCCAAGCGGTGTGATGTAACCCCTGGGTTTTAACCAATGCCTCCCTGCCTAACGTTCCTATTACTGCATCTCTAGGGCCATTGACCACTTAATCTTTTTGCAGCCCCACAGTTCCAGCTGTCACTAAGCACTGACTTGTTGAAAAGTGATCAGTCGATCTCCCTGCAGATGGCTGGCTGTCTGAGTTCCTTTCTTCCGTCAGTGGAAGGGAGTATCTTCTGAGCCTGACTGTTGGTATTCTCGTTTAAGACTGATTTCTTTCCCAAATGCCATTGTTTCCCATGCCCCTTCCCCTCCCCATACCCTTAGTGAACACAGTTATTTCCCAAGTCTGGTGGCATGTTAGGGTTCCCCAGGGAGCTCTTGACTAAGCTAACGCCCCAGGCCCTATGCCATTTGAGTCAGTGGTCTGTTTTGAAATGCTCCAGGAGCTAGTGATGTGAAGCAGTGTTGGGCCCACTGCAAATGTCCGATCATCTTTGTTAACTGATTAAACAGTAATTTTGTGCACATCATACATATGTGTTAATGTTTTGGTGCTGGTTGATATTTACTGGAATGCTGGCCTTAGTAGGATTTTCCAAGAAGTCTTAGTGACCACACATCATAAATCACAGAGTCTTGGCAATACCCTGGGAAGTGGGAAGATTTTGTTTCAGAGTGATATGGTCTTAAGTTCTCTAAATAAGAAATAGATATTGATGGTCTGCTTTTAATGAAATACTGTATATACATTTTGAAAAGATTTCCAGAATCTTTTTCTTTCTGCTATATAAATGCAATTTGTGTGCCTATGTTTATGAAAGCATTAAAATGCTATTTCCTATTTCCTATAGAAATACGGATTTCTATTTTGAGTTTGACAGAATTGGTTCAAGCTTAACTCTTCAGGGCAATACGTCTTATCTGGTAAACAGAATTTAAGAAAGACAAGGCTATATGCAGTTATCACATTGGAGAGCAACTGAGGAGATGCAGACAGTTTCTGAAGCCGGGCCCAGGGACCAGCCTAGAGGCCAGAGCAGCCTGACGGAGTGGCGGTATTGTAAGTGAATGTTCCCACCTCACAGTCAGTGTGCTGCAGAGGGAACACCGAAGCCCTTATTTGATCCCCGTGGGCTTGGCTCAAAATTGAGCCATACTCTTCTCTAACACTGAGAGATAAAGACGACCTCATAAGCCTGACAGATTTGTCAGAAGGATCCAGAGAGATAGGAGTGCAGTAGTTGCCTTGAAGACTGGCAAGTAACTAACTGTACCAGCTGGTGGAAGAGGAGGAGGAAAGGGAAAGGGAGGAGGGAATGACAGTAAAAGAACTTCAAGGGACAGTTCCAGAAAATTGCTAATGGGACTTCTGAGATGCGCCTGAAATGAAGTACTTCCAGACAGCATGTCTTGGATTCTTTTCACTGAGTCAGGAGTGAGAGATGAGCTGTTGTCATGTTAAACTAATAAATGACATTAGTAAGACCTGAAGTTGAAAAGAATTGTGCTTGCAGCTTGGAAGCTCCCCCGTGAGGCTTTCCAAGCTCTGGGAGCCAAGAGATCACTCGTCTCTGACAGGAACAATGGAAACATCTAAATTAAAAAATGCAAGAGCCTTCCAAAACCTTTGGGCCCTAAGGAGCTTCACTGAGCATAATTTTCTTTGAATGGAAATAGAAGTTTATAATTTGTTAGAAGCAACTTTTCAGAAATTAAACATGAGGCATATAGAGGTGGTTCCTGCCTTTCCAGCTCCTTCAACGAAAGCCGCTTTGGGTGGGTGTATCCCTAAGCTTCCTGTGCAGGGCAGTGATTAATCTGAAAACACGGTTGGAGAACTTACTGTGATAATGATTTTTTTGGTGACTCCCTGGTTTGCATTCTTGTCATAAAATTCAAAAGTTTGCCGCAGCTCTATGTTCTGACACGATGCATAGCACTGGTCTTGAGAACTGAAAAGGAGCTGCAAACCAATGGCAATTATCTCGGATTTTGAGATCTGTGTAATGAGCACAGGCAGCAAAGCGCTGGACATGTGAATAGGTTGTTGTGGGATTTCTGATACAGTCCAGCCACTTCCTTTAGTGCAAAGTATTGGCTCTTTTGAAATTCATGAAGTATCTTTTAAAGCAGGTGTCATGTAGAACTGCACATTAACCTTTTTTTTTTTCTATTTCTTACTGGGAGTCTAATCTCTACTGAGCAAACATTTCCTTGTTATTTAAAGACATAATTTTAATAGTATGCTGAACATGTTAGCATTTGCTAGCAGATAAGAAGCGGTTTTCCCCTGTAATGTAGGTGAAATTTTGAAGAAAGTGGGAGAAATGGTAAGAGTGAAATACCAAGAGCTTTTGTGTGTTTTTTAACTACTTAATAAATTAAGCTCAGTTAAATACATCTTAATAAATACTCAAGTATTTTTATATGCCAGGATAACAGTAGCTACTGGGATGCTTTTGGGTATAAGTAACATACCTAACCAACACTGACTCAATGAAAAAACCACGTGCACACAGGTTGTTAACACATAGTTTGGATCTAATAGGTTCACAAAGGCAGAAGAGACCCAGGTTGCCCCAACACTGCTTTTTTTTTTACCACAAGGAAAGAAGAAGAAAAAGGCTGAGTGAAAAAATGAAGAGTTTTTTAGCAGGGAGGAAAAATTTTCTCAGTCATCTCCACACCCCCAGTAGCCGCTGGGGAAACAGACAAAAAAGATGTTTAGAAAATAAAAATCTGATTTTCATGATTGTCCACAGTTAATTTTAATTGATAAGTAGCCTTTCCGGATCAATGAGGTGTTCTGTTTGCAAGAAAGGAAGAGAGGTGGGAGGCCAACACTGGGCACCATGATGCTGTGTGCCGGGCTTTCAGAGAAGAGAGTGAGTGAGCCCTGCTCATTGAGAATCTCACTGCCTGATGGTGGGGAGAAGACAAGTGATCGGATCACCGGGGTGATCTGTGGACTAAGGACAGTGTCAAAGAGGTGCAAATACAATACTGTCACAACACAATTTGGAGCGATGTGGAGAGGTTCAAGAAAATCTTGAGAAAGACAACATTTGAGATGGGCACTAAAGTTTTCAACAGGTACTGACAATGCCCTTTAGAGCTCTGCAAAGTCAGAAGCCTTGGGTTTGTATAGCACGTGTCCCAGTAGAGTAATCTGCAGTAATAGTGGAAAGTGTTTGAAGCCCCATCGTGCCGTGGTGGTTGCTGCATTACCACATTAGCAGCAAATGAATGAAGTGTAACTTAGTGTGTTCTGATCATCTGCCAGTTATGTGCCAAGTACAGGGCTGGGTGTTTCTCCAAATAGATGACCTTTGTCAGTGAACATGCTCATGTTTCTTTCCTGGGTGCTCCATTCATTCAAGGGCTGCCCTGGACTGTATTTAAAATTGGACTTTGAACTCCTGTGTGTTTCTGAAGTCTGTTGTTTGTAATCTGTAGGTGCAGGCAATATTTTTTAGGTAAAAGGAAGTTCCAAAGGATCTTCGAGTCTCAGTTCCAATTTTCTCAATGTGATGCGGTAATATCGTTCAGTTTAATGAACTGTTGGTAGGCTTATAATGCTGGTGGTTTACATTAGTTTTGTATTGAGTGATGTTTAATAAGTGGCACCAAGTTATTTTTGGTACAGTTAGGGCAGTCATTGAACTAATTCGTATGGAAAGAAATTAATGAAATTGGTGTTTGCAAAAGAAAGCTGTCTTAGTCTTCTTCAATGTCCCCTCCAAGTTGTCCAGCACTGCTGCATGCCACGGTCAAGCAGAAGCAGGACTGCAGGTTGAGGGGGAGAAAGAATGGAGAGACCTGAGTGGTCTTTCAACGACTGGTATTTGCAGAAGGAAAGAAACCTATTTAATAAAAAGATTAAAAATGATACTAGTTTTTGTACTCAGGGGATCAGATTGACAATAAACCCAGTGAATGAGGGGGCCGCCAAAAACTTTGTGTTAATGTAGCTTCTGATTGTTGACATTTTATTCCAGAATGAAAAAGATGATAATTTTACTGTTTTCTCATTTAATATGAGATTTTATGTATGCGTAATATGTATATAATATATATTTTATGCATTTCTCTGAAAAGGATTTGATATAGTTGCAATGGCTTTACCATACCCTACAAAACTTGTAATATAGGTTTTCCTAGAATATTGGCATTTTAATGTATTATTTGCATGTATATTATACATCTAAACCTTATCGGTGCTGTGTCTGTCTGTTTGTGTCTTTTTCTATGTAGACATTTTGTCCACAGAAAGAAGATTCAGAACGTCACAGCTGTTTTGAACATCGCAAGACTGTCATGTGGAAGAAAGGCTGTGATTTATGTTCTTTATTTGCTCTGTAGGGAAGGCCAGTCGGTAGAGCTGTGGGGAGGCGTCTGGGCTCATTTCTGAGGAAGAATTTCCTGAAAAATGCTGTTCATAGGTGCAGGAGGCTGCTGTGGGTGTAAGAGAAGTCCTTGTTTATTCCTTTAAGACCAGTCTGTACAAGTCTAGGCTAATGCAGTGGTTTCGAGCCTCAGCGTGAGTCAGAACTACTTGGAGGGCTTGTTCAAACCCAGGGTGCTATACCCCACCCCTAGAAGGGTTGCTTTAGTAGGTTAGGGTGGGGCCTGAGAAGTGGCATTTCTAATGGCTTCTCAGGTGATGCTGATGCTGCTGGTCTGGGGACCACGATTTCAGAACCGCTGAGCTGAAACATGCTTGTCTAACTAGAAGTCATCTGTGCGTAGGAATCCTTTGGGGATTTTTGTTAAAACATAGAATCTGACTCGACTGGTTTGGGCTTGAGATTCTGCATTTCTGATGTCTCAGGGGGTGCCGATGCTCTTGGTCCATGGCATGGGTACCACGGCCAGTGAACCCATCAGGGATGAGGAGACCTGCGGAAGTGTAAACATCCAATGGGCAGTTAGACAAGAGGAAACAACTCCGAGAGCCCGTGAAATAATTTTACTTCGTAAATTCCTAACGATGACAAAGAAAAAGTTGACTTTAGCTTAAAAATTTTTTTATGATAAAAATCCTTATCTTTCCATTATCATACCGTAATCATTAACGTTTTTATGAGCCTTCTCTGCAGGTCTTTAAGACCTCATTTACCTCACTCTGTAAGCTCTACCCATCAGGAAAATGCCTCACTGACTCCACTGCAGGACTTTAAATGGCAGTGACCGCCACGTTCCTTTGTTTATCTGAGCTGCGATGCTTATTTGCAGATTTGGTCGTTTGTCATAAATGCTCCCTACAAAGCATTTTGAGGGTTTAATACCATATGTCTACTCACTGGGCTTTCTAACAACACTACTGGGGTAGTAGCCATGGGAAGATGACAGTAAATCAGGAGATTGCTAAACTTTTATAAAGCACACGAACCTATAGCCATGAGTTGGATAATGCAAGATTGCATTAAGAAAACAAAATGTCTCTCCTGGGGAAACGTGTGCTTCCTGTCAAGAGCCAGGTGCATGTTTTATTCTGTTTTCTCCTGTTTGCTCCCTTTCTTTTGCTGCCTTCAGAGTTGTCCTACCACCTCTTCTCTGAGCCTCGATCCTAATCTCATGGGCTCGTTATCACTTTTTAGTTTTTCTGGCACTAAAGGGATGATAGTCTCATAGAATCACAAGCAGTTCTAGATCAACTGGAAGTACAAGATGAAGATCTCCAGAAAGAGAAGCTGATTATTAATAACTCTTTAGCCTCTTTTTGTTTGTTCGTGGCGGTATTCATTGTGGTCTTAGTATGTGTTTATACAAACTCTGTAACCTCTTGATGTGTATTTTTCTCATATAAAGGGACAGAAACCAGCATTTGCCTGCCTACTGCCAGACACCTTACATCAGTATTTCATTTAATTCTTAAAAAACCCACGTGGTCCTGGTGGTATAATTGCATCAAAGGAAGATTGACTCAGGTTAATTATTACCTTAATTCGTGAAACAATTAAGGTGATATCTCACAGGTGGTATGTAAATGGTCAAATCAGGATTTGAACCCAGGGCTGCCTATTTCCAAAGCCACTTGGCTTCTTTTTATATGCTGAGGCTTCCTAAAATAAACAAACTCTTTGGAATGCAGATGTTCCCACATCATGTGCCAGAGGCATGGCAGCAGAAGGTTTTGAATGGGAGAGGCAGAAAATGAAAGTCCTGGCCAATCAATATCCCTTTAGTTGCTTATCCAGCAGCCACCGACACACCATCAGCTGTGCTGCAGCAGTCAAACGAAGATAGAAACCCAGCTGGCAGGGGCGTCCTCAGACTGGAGATTCAGAACACGTGAGGAACACTGTGCTGGTTATTGAGCTATCGGCTCTGAGTGACAAACACGCCCTTCTAATTTTGTTTGTGGCATTGGGACTATGGCCCTAAAAACCACATGGCTCCCGTGCCAGCACTTTTCCTGTGATTTCTGCCGATACGGGGTGCTAGAGAGGGCTGCATGGCTGGAGGAGGGACAGCAGACAAGCTTCTCCTGTTTGCCTCCTTTCCTGCAAGTGTCACTTCAACAGTGGTTCTTCACGAGTAGAGGTGGTTTGTTTTCAGCAATGAATTCTGGTTCCCAACTTTTCTCTCTCAGTCATTGTGCTCAGTTGGGAACTGCCTTCTCCTTAGGGGTCTGGGTCTAGCTCTATGGTAGGGAGGGGGAAGGGGGGGTTCCCTCACCCCTACCTAGGACTTCCTCTGTGACATATCAGGGTTGCCTGGAGTCTTTTACTATTCCTGTACCAACTTAACTAGGTCCTTGTATTAAATTCTCTGTTAAAAATATATCATGGTTTTTGTTTTCCAGACAAGATCCTCAAGGGTACACACAGTCTTGTAGAGAAAACCTCTAAGCCATGTGGAAGTGTGATGGGAAAGCTCACTGCCTGAAACACACACTGTCCATTGCCGACATAGGGAGTTAGTGGGGCAGAAGTTGTAGAAGATCTTGAAGGATTTGCAAACAGATCATCTGCGAACAAATTTGTTAGGTTCACATTTTCACAACACAGCTCAATCCTAGAAGAGCATGTCCAACGGGAGAAAAGAATCGGAAACAGCAGCTGACTGAGAGAAGCTGTGTCCTGGTCAGCTTGGCTTCTAGGGTCGGGAGCAGTACCCTCCTCTGACCTCACCTTCTGAAAGTTAGGGAAGACTCAGTATGAAGTCAGAAGAAGTTAGGAGACTGATTACTTCTAAAAAGTACAAGGCCTTTAAAGCAAACTATTATGACAGCCAAATAAACATTGTAATGCTCTCATTAGACTCAATCTCTGTCTATATGAAGCAACTTGCTGAGCCCTTAGGAATCTTTAAATGATAATGGTGTGGGTGGGACTGGGAGGAGCAATGGTGACCCATCCCTGAGGACCTGCTTGGTCCTGCATTTTGCTCAACGCATTACATGGGCCATCATCCAAGTATTATCGTTCGACAGGAGACAGAACTGATTCTCCGAATGTGGAGAGTCAGCTTTCCTAGTTATTCTCCATTCCTGTCATTCTGTTTCATTATGTCTGGTTTTTGTAGTTGTGTTTGCTTGTGAAACAGGACATGACAGGTAGTTGGTGTTACAATTGGTGTTAGACTATCAAATTTTTCTGGGGGGAATTTTTAGGATATTAATAGATCATAAGATTAAATGAAAACCTTTATGATTCTCTCCTTCATGAATTCCTGACTCTGGTTTGAAATTCCATAAAGTCATTGTGTTATTAGTAACCCACCATCAGACTAAAGGGCACTGTCCCTGTTTATACCTGTACACTCTTAGAAATCTTCAGTGGTGGACCGGAAGTCAAAGCAGGCACTGTTCATTGATGACCAGGTTTTGTGGTTTTGAGGCAGCAGTGGACGGTCCTTGTGATACTGATGCCCAGATTGAAAGATGTTCAGAGATGCATGAGCATGTGTGACCAATTGAAAACAGCCAGAAATACTGGGAGAGCCCAGTTCTCAGTGTAGAATAGCAAGGGTTACCAACATGTACCACTACCCCTTAGTTTTTAGTTCAGATCACTGAAACACTGAAAGAACTCATTTCCTCTTTTGTAAAACAGTGGTAATAAAATCTGTTTGCTTATCCCTTGGGGACGTTTGGAAGATTGACTGAGATAAAGCGTGAAAGCGCTTGTGAATTTAAGGCACCTGGCAAACGTAGTGGAATTAAAGGATTAATGCATTGCAGGAAGGCTTTGAACTCTCCCAGACCTAACTGGTAGCATCATAATGCTTTGAAAATATCAGTTGACTCCTAGTGGTCCTTTCTTAAAGACTTTCCTGACTACAAGGGTATTTTCATATGTAAATATATGCTATAGAGTTTTTTCTTCTTATAAGTATCTTTACTGCCTTTTATATCTTATTTTATGCAAAATTCAGGGGGCATATTTTTCATTGTTAAAATAAAGACACAGTTTCTTAGAATTTTGTGAACTTACCCTTTAACGGCCAGATTCCACGTTTCTCAAGTAGACGAAATAAACTCACAGTGAAATATCACAAGTCTAGAGTTTCTGTTTATTTTATTTTATTTTTTTCCAGAATCCCAGACATACATAGCAAGGAGAGACAGCGTTGACATTTCTCAGGTCAGCCTGTGCTTTACAAGGATCTTAGGTCTCAGCTGATCGCAGCTGGTGGCTTCTGATGCCTGATCTACACCTCTGATAATGGTACGGTTGGAGTGGAGTGGCTGACAGGTCTCTTTTCTGCAGCTGTTTATGATTTCGGTGTGATTTTTGGAAAGCTGCTTGTGAATTTTTTAAACAATGAAGTCTCTGCCATTTAGTATTAATAAAAGCAGCTATTGTCTAAGAGTCACTTCCTTTTCCTTAAAGAATAGAATGAAGTTAGAAAATACTCCTTAAATACTAAAAAGTAAAAAATTAAAGTTAGAAAAAGATGGTTGCAGAAAGGTTTATAGGATCCAGGCTGTTTCTTCTTGAAGAGAGAAAAGTGCATTTTCAGTGCTTTCAAATATTTGACGTTATTCACTGTGCTGTTCATCTCTCTGGAGGGCTGAGGAAGGAGGAAATGGATTTACATTTCAGCAAGAGAGAATGATAGAGGTGGAACATTTTGAGTCAAATGTGATAAAGAAAACTAAAGACACCAAGGGAAGTTTTTTTTTTTAACTTTGTTTTGAAATAATTATAGATTCACAGGAAATTGCAAAGAAATGTACAGGGAGGTTTCATGCCTGAAGGAAGTTTTTGAATGATCTCTCTATAGGAAAAAAATCTGTCTTGGAGGAAGGAGGTTGGACCAAGTGACATAAGCTCTTAAATTTTCTGGCTCTTTCGTAAGTTTTTGCCATCTTTGTGTTCTTCCCGTAACTGTTGGCGGTGAAACTGCACCAGGTGTCAGACTGGTGGAGACGGACAGGACCTCAGTTCAGCAAGCTCCATACTTGAGTTCTGGCTAAGAAAGAATTCAGGGCCAGGACTCAAACTGTGAGAGAAAGTTTGATTAGAAAGTTCCACAGGTAGAAGAAGTGAGCCAGCTGAGTTTCGAGGGCGCAGAGGGCAAGTTATAGAGGCAAAGGGGCCTTTGGAGCTTAGGAGATGGAGAGAGGCAGGGAATACTTGCCTGGGGGAAGGAGGTAGAGAAAAGCCTGGTGTGCTTCATAGAGAGAGTTGCACTGAGTCCTCTGTCTTGGGGATGTTTATTTGGAGATGGGAGGGTCCCAATAGAATATTCATCCGATTTCCAGGT
>PVKM010013222.1:0-30560 GCA_004027735.1 Carollia perspicillata
AACTGTAATTGAATAACAATAAAATAATTCAAATTAAAAAATCTAAAAAAATTCTTTGGGTTTATTTTTTGTTTTTTTCCTTTGGAAGTCTCTGTTTGCTGTGATATAAGCAATGCAATAAAAAGTGTGCTGTATGTAGGTTCCAGTAGTTTTGTAAGAGGAGACTCTCTGGTCCACCATCCTGTCAAAAGCAGAAGTCCTTCAGATGTCATTTTTGGGTTGGTAAAGCATCAGGGTCTTGCTTGAGAACAATCAATGGAAACGACTCCACAATAAATGGAAATGGAAAAAGCGAATCAAGCCGTTTTGTGGTTGTTGATTGTTTGTTTGTTCTTTGAGTAAGGTAGTCAAGAGCTGGGTAATCCCCTTGAAGACAAAAGCTAAACCTGGACCACAGAGAGGATTGGTAGCAATTTGGGGAAGAGAAATAGGTAACTGGAAAGAGGAACAAACTCTACTGCTTTAGTTTGATTAAGTTGCTGCTGTTGGGTGAGGAATGTGAATAACAAGCTAACCACAAATATGTCTGTCCGTTGTTAAAAACAAATTGTGAATTTTGACCTACTTTGGAAGAAACAACGAAATTCTGAATTTGGCTCTGAAGTAGGTGAGAGAGAGAACTAGGATCTATTACATATTAGGTGATACTGTTACAGTACACACCCTCCGGGGTCTTTTGTTACTCCTGGTTCTTTATGCAAACTGCCGTATTAAGAACCATAGCCCTCAATGCCAGATTTTGGTAAAAAGGAAAGGAATTATTTAATTAAAAGTTATACAGGTTTAGAATAATGGTGGAATTCTCTGTTAAACCTCACTCCCTTTAGAAACAAAGATACGCCCACAAACACACAGTCTTGCCCTCCCCCTCTGCCCAGGCAGGCCAGTGCTAGTCAGAAGTACCACCTTCCAGAAGGAAAAAAAACAGAAGTCTGATGCTCACTTCTCCCGGTTCCTCCCAGTAATCTGTGCTCAGCTGGGCAGGTCTCCCATGGTTCCCAGCACCAAGAGCGGTGTCACCAAGATCTCCAGTTCTTAATCCAAAACCACATGGCACCTCCCCATGGCCAGCCGGCAAGAGTCCTTTCACCCCCTATCGACCTGCACAGTCCTGCATTGTCCCGTGTTGTCCTCCTTGCACATGGTGACCTACCTATTTGTTTACATCCCAGCCTGGGTCCTCCTCCATAACCCAATTTCCAACTCTTCCCACAATCAGCTACACCTGCTAGCAGTATTTTCTGCCTTTCTTGGCTGCCATAGTTAGTCCAGGCAGCCATGGCCCCATGGTGTGGAGCAAACCATCTCCAAGTTCTCCTGCAGGTGCTCTTACCTGGGAGCTGCCTCCTAGTTACATCATGGGTCAAAGTCACACCCATCTCCCTGGCCCAGGCAGACAATTCTGTGTTTCTGGGGTTAGCCTGCTGTTATTGACATACAAAATAACCCTCAACCCCTGCCTGCTGCTTTTCCCAGCCCCCAAGCTAGGCCTGTAGAGGGTTTTGGGGCTTCTTAGCCTACACCCTGTTCTGAACCTTGTTCCACACCCATTAGGATATCTGGAGACTGGAACTTAACCTTGATCTTATAATTTTAGTCTCTTGCAGAAGTCTTCACTTTGTTAAGATATAATGTAAACCTTGTGGACAAAAGGGGGCCACATACTAAATCTGACAAGCTAAGGTGGGGGGCCTGCATGGCAGCCTTACAAACACAGAGACTAAAGTAACCACACAGGATGGTCTGAAATGAAAACTTTCTCACTAAAAGTGGTTCATGTCAGGTAGTCATGTCCTAGGCTAGACTCTTCCCTAAGAAAAGTTAGTCTTTACCTTAACTGAGACTCTCTATTGTCGTTTTGCATCTATGATAATGAAACAGTGTGCAGCCAAGGGGGAGGGGCAAATACGGATTTGGAATGGGGTCCAGAACTCAAGGTGTCCAGGAAATATTAGAAAGATATATAGTATGTGTTCACCCTTCCCTCACACAGGTGTGAGTTGGGGGAAGGGACAAATGGAACAGGGCCACTGAGAGCTGTTTTGTACAGTAATGGTTTTGCAGCTAACCTCTGGCATGGTCATTTAGCATGTCTACAACCTTTAACTGGTTGCATAGATATGTTAAATAGCTGTGGCCATGCTCTGAGCCAGGGGGATGGAAGGGACTTCCCCCCAAGACATAACTGGGGGCAGGTCCCCCAGGTTACAGCACCTGCGTAAAAGCTTGGAGATGATTGGCTCCATGCCATGGGGCCATGCCTGTCCAGATCCACTATGGCAGCCCAGTAAAGCTGGAAGGATATGAGAGTGCTGGCAAGTGTAGCCAATTGTGGGAGGAGTTGGAAATGCGGCTGCAGAAGAAGATTGATGCGGGGATTTAAACCCAGATGCAGCAGCCATGTGAGAGAGAGAGCCACAAGCAGCTTTGCGAAGACAGCCACGTGCTTCTGGCAGAGTGGGGGTCCCCACAGCCATGGGAGAAGAGAGAGCCATGCAACTTTAGCTAAGAACCACCACTTGGCTTTGGCAGAGTGGTGACCCCCTCACTCCCAGCAACTTTGCCGGGAAGAGGACCAAGCGGTTTTGGCCAGAGTGGGGACCCCCGCAGCTTTGGTAGAAGAGGACCATGCAGCTTTGGGGCGCTTCCTTTGGCCATGTAACCTGGGAAGCAGGAGGGACTTTGCCTGGAAGAAGGGTGAAAGAACTCTTGCCAGTAGGCCATAAGAAGGTGCCACATGGCCTTGGATTAATTAGAGATCCTGCCTGGACAGCGACACAGCTGATGGTGTCAGGAGCCTGAATCATGGACATTTGCTTCTTTTCCTGAGATACGGTACCCCAAATTAGGGCAGAAGGAGAAGGCAGCACAGTGGGTGTCTGTGGGTATCCAAAAGGACTTTGATATCTTATTGAAGACATTAGGTTGCTACTTTAAGTCTGTATAGCTTTAAATAAACATTTCCTTTCCTTTTCACAAATCTCTGGCATTGAGAGACATCTTTCCTAAGGCAGCAGACAATCGAACCTAGTAGGGGCTCCTTTAGGTAATAGTATATCGTACCCCTTGGCCCTGTGTGGGTGTGTTCTGTAACAGATTTTGGCATCCCCAGGCTGGCCAATAATTGCCTCCCCCTGTCTGTTCTGTAACAATAACACACTTTTGGAATGTCAAGGCAATGTCCCTATTTCCAAACTCCTGGGGCGTAACCCCTGTACCAGCAGAGACCACATTCCCTCATTATTATTGTTACCCCGTTGATTATTGACTGTTAAGTATCTTGTATACCCACCCATGTAAAAGAAGTATGTGTCTATCATTTTACTTTTTATCCAGTCCTAGAGGCTCCCCTCGCCACCTGCTTTGCTTTCTCCCACCTCCCTAATCTATTACAATGGGAGCTCATGTAACCCCCTTTCACCTCCTCTTTTGATTGTGATGTATAAAATAAGGTGCAAAATTGCCATTTTTCTGGAGCATTTCTTCAGTCTGTTGAGTTTTGCTTCCCAGCAATTGTCATCAGTTTGGCTAAAATAAACTCATAAAAATTCTTACAGGTTTGGACATTTCTTACGTTGACAGTCTCTTAGTTTTTACAACATACTAATATAAAAGTCATTTGCAGAACATTCTGTCTTTTGCAAAACCACATTTAAAGATATTTATTAAATTACTCAGCGTACTTTAAACAAGAACCCACACATATACAAAATTTCTCCTTAAATTCAATGCCAGGAAGAAAACCTTGTCTCTTTAGAAAAACATGTTCGCTTATTTTTATCAGACTAAATAACCCATATACTTCCTGTCTCAGCTTTTTAAAAAATGTACCCAAAAGTCAGATCTGAGAAAGCTCAGTTGTGGTAACCAGTGAGCAGTCTCATCCCCACCTCGGATCCTGTTTGTAATAATAACTCGAGTATCCTTTCATTTTGTAGCACAAACATAATGCATATTTGTTACTCACTCTAGAAAATATAAACAAGAAAAATGAAGGGAAAAAGGCAATCGTTACTTTTAAAACTCTATTTCACATTCTCTGATTATACCATCCTCACTCCCACACCAACTTTATTAATATGATTTGGTTGCCAAAGGAAACTGACTCTGACTTAAGGGAAGAGATTTTTCTTTTTCCTATACCCATTTTGGGTTCATCAGCTGGGACCCTGCAAATTAGGCTGACAAAAGACATATTAACAAAGGAAGGCCAAACAGAGGTTTATTAACACATGAAACACACTTACCACCTGGAAGCACCCAGGTAGAGTGCTCAAAGAAATGGTTAGAACATGGGCTTATATAGCATTTTAGGAAAAAACGATAATTTTGTAGAGAAGTGACAAGGCAAAGGAAAGGGACTTTGTGCTTCTAGGAATAGCAAATTGTGGGAGGGAAATTTATGGGGGAAACTAATGGTAGATGAGGGCTAGTTTCAGCAAGGTTTGTAATATAGATTTCTCTGGTGTCATGTCTGAGTTGATAAGGGTCTAGAACAGTCTCGCTGATTAACTTCTGGTCTTCCTTGTAGAGAGGGGTGGGAAGGACACCTTTACAACTTTTTGTCCTGCTTTTAGGCAAGTAGGAGGAGGGCAAGGAGCTTTCCTGTATCTGCTCTTCTCAGTTGCCTTCAGCTTAAACTAACCCTTATTCCAAAGTGTTATAACTCTCTTACCATTCACTTACTTAAATAGTAAAAAGTAGTTGTTACGAGGCTACTGGTGAGCTCCCATAATTTAAACAAAACGCCCAGTTCTCAGAATGCACAGGAACCTTGGTGGCCCTCGGCCCCCAGCAACAGGACGCAGTCCCCCAAGGACTGGGTCATAGGCTGACTCATCTCCAGGCTGCTTTATGTCCTGACGGATGGCCAGCACCGAGTGCCGTGTTTGGCACTCCCACTAAGACTGCATGTGCAATGAGCACTGGGTGGTTCTGTTACCATAGAAGCAGGGTGGGTAAAATGGGGTGTTTTCAAATGCTGAGCCACCTATTTTTTCTCCGTTCTGTGTGGTCACAGCCAAGTGTTCATGAATTTATGTTGCTCCACACCTATCACCACTGCTGTGAGAAAGAAACCCTGGTCTGGCCCTCATTCTCCTGGTGGGATTCCCGAGCAAGTATCAGTTGCTAAAGCTCGTGGCTTCCTGCCGCCTCCATGTTCTTCCTGCCCCTTGTCCCACCAAGGACAAGAGTCCACACTGGACACAGTCCCCCTAAGTATACTGCACATAATTAGAGAAAAATAAAGTTTGATTATGTCCATTTTATAAGGAAATAGTAGGTGGTGTAAATCTGTTCTATACCCTCAATGAGTGAGACACAGGCAGTATCTTCAGATGTGTATTTAATACAGAGTTTCTCAGTAGTTGTGGGAACACTCATTTATGGGGCACTAGTGCACTCAGCAATATTAATATTAGTTTTGAGGAAATAGTTTTAAAGTATATTTTATTGATTATGCTATTACAGTTGTTCCACTTTTTTCTCCCTTTACCCCGCTCTGCCCAGTACCTCCATTCCCTCCAGCATTCCCCCTTAGTTCATGTCTGTGGGTCGTACATATAAGTTCTTTGGCTGCTCCATTGCCTATACTATTCTTAACCTCTCCCTGTCTATTTTGTACCTACCAATTATGCTTCTTATTCTCTGTACCTTTTCCCCCATTCTTCCCCTCCCCCTCCCTGCTGATAATCTTCTATGTAATCTCCATTTCTATGATTCTGTTCCTGTTCTAGTTGTTTGCTTAGTTTTTGGTGTTTTTAAGTTCAATTGTTGATACTTGTGAGTTTGTTGTCATTTTATTGTTCATATTTTTTATCTTCTTTTTCTTAGATAAGTCCCTTTAACATTTTATATAATAAGGGCTTGGTAATGATGAACTCCTTTAACTTTACCTTGGCTGGGAAGCACTTTATCTGCCCTTCCATTCTAAATGATAGCTTTGCTGGATAGAGTAATTTCAGTTGTAGCTCCTTGTGTTTCATCACTTTGAATACTTCTTTCCAGCCCCTTCTTGACTGCAAGATTTCTTTTGAGAAAAGAGCTGATAGTCTTGTAGGGACTCCTTTGTAGATAACTGTTTCCTTTTCTCTTGCTGTTTTCAAGACTGTCTCTTTATCTTTAATCTGTGGCACTTTAATTATCATGTGTCTTGGTGTGGCCCTCTTAGGTTCAACTTCTTTGGGACTCTCTGAGCTTCCTGGAGTTGTATATCTATCTCCTTTGCCAAATTGGGGAAGTTTTCTTTCATTATTTTTTCAAATAAATTTTCAGTTTCTTGCTCTTCCCCTTCTCCTTCTGGCACCCATATGATTCAGATGTTGGTACATTTAAAGTAGCCCCAGATGTTCCTAAGCTTCTCTTCATTTTTTTGAATTCTTGTTTCTTCATTCTATTCCAGTCGAATGTTTATTTCTTCCTTCTGTTCTGAATCATTGATTTAAGTCCCAGTTTCCTTCCCTTCATTGTTGGTTCCATATATATTTTCTTTATTTCACTTTGTAGAGTTTCACTTCTTCTTTTTTTTTTGTTGCAGCCATGCTCAACCATTTCTCTGAGCATTCTGATTACCAGTGTTTTGAACTCTTCATCTGATAGGTTGGCCATAACCTCTACACTTAGATCTTTTTCTGGAGTTTTGATATGTTCTCATTTGAGTCACATTTTTTTTTTGCCTCAGCACACCCGTTACATTATAATGGGTGGAGCCTTAGGTATTGACCAGGGCAGGGCAACCCACTCTGCTGCGTTGTGGCATCCTATGTGGGGGGGGTCAGAGCAGGTACAGTGCCACTTGCTCAGCTTTCACCTCATTTTCAGTCACTTCCTCCACTTCCTGCAAGTGAATGGTGCCCTGCCAGGTGTTGCCCTGATGCAGATACCTGGGTGGGTGGGCTTATGCATGTTCTAGAACCCCATGGGCTCCTCAAACAGACTCTCCTGAGAGACTGGCAGTTTTTTCTGCTGCTACAACCCCCACAGATTTTTACAACCAGAGGTTATGAGGCTTTAATTTCCCATAGCTGGAACTCTGGTTTGCGCAGTCTGTCCTGGGCTGGGATTGCTTGCTGTACAGTTGTTTTTACCAGTTTTTATCCACATGTGAACATAGGACCCTCTGGTCTGCCAGCCACAGCCTCAACTTGCACCCTCTCTGCCCTGACTGCCTGACTCTGCCCCTCCTACCCACCTGGGTGAATATTTCTTCTTTAAGTCCTTGGTTGTTAGACTCCATACAGTTTGATGCTATGGAAGTTCTGGTTATTTTTTATTTTTAAATTGGTTGTTATCCTTTTTTTGGTTGTGTGAGGAAGTGAACTGTATCTACCTATGCCACCATCTTGGCCAAAAGTTGAGAAAATAGTTTTGACAGTCAAAATACATTTGGGAAACATTACATAAATACCGTATTGCATTTTTGAATATACAAAATACACTATATCGAACTAAAGGCTCTAGAAAGTTCTATAGTTTCTCTCTCTCTATAGATAGATCTAGAGAGATAAATAGGTGGATACACACACACATAAACACACATACTAAAATAACACTATAAAATATACACTAAATATACAGTGATTATATTCTATGGGGTAAGTAGAACGGTAGATAGCTTTTTTCTTTATTTTGCTTGTCATTATATTCTGATTTTTCTGTAGCATATAAGAGAGAAGTTAATTGATACAATTTAAAGATTAAATACCTGTTCATACAATAAATGAAGAGAATTTCCTCTCGTCAAATACCGAAAGTGTTTGATAATGTCTCCAACTGTCTATTAAGGTAAGCACATTGTTCATTAAATATCTGAAGTGGATATATACTGAATGAATGTAACAATATCAAAGTGCTTATAAGATTTATTACTTCATTATACAAATATTAATTTACATTTATACAAATATTAATCCCTATGACATACTTTGTTATCAACAAAAAGTTCTTCATATTCTTTGTCATTTATAAGTAACAAGGATAGTATTTTAAACTTATTTAAAATATCCTTTTAGGTCAGGAGTTGACAAATTTTTTTAGTAATGAGCCAAATAGGAAATACTTCCGGATTTGTGGGCCCTACAGTCTCCGCTGCAATCACTCGCTCTGCTGTTTTACTGCAAGAGCAGCCATAGGCGATGCCTGAACAAGTGATACAGCTCTGCTCTGATAAACCTTATTTATGGACATGAAATTTGAGTTATGTAGTTTTTACCTGTCACTAAATGTAATAGTTATTTTTTCCAACCATTTAAAAATTAAAACCATTCTCAGTTCATGGGACATACAAAAATAGGCAGAATCAAATTTGGCCCAAAGGCTATACTTTGCTGACCCCGTTTTAAATTTTTTGTGGTGCAGTGACCACTAAAAAATATAAAAAATATTTGTTTAAACAAAGATATCCCTGTGCTCTTGGGCTCCCTTAACCTGACATTCCCTAGAGAGAATGATCTTATTAATAAATGCTTTCAGCCCTGTGGTACCTGGCCTCCAAGTTGGCCCCCAGTGATATCCAGCTTCTGGTAGTCAGTCACCCCTTGTGAAGTTCCCTCCCTTATCATGCTGGTATATGGTAGTGGTGATGTTACGTCACTTCCAAGATAAGGTTATAAAGACTGCAATTTCTGTCTTGGATCTCTCCCATTATGTAGTGAGGCCCACAGGGCAAGGAACTGAAGCCTACAGCCAACAGTCAGAAAGGAACTGCAGCCTCCTGACAACACCCATAGGAGTGAGCTTAGAAGCAGACCCTCCACCCACAATTAAACCTCAGGACAAGGCATCCTTGGCTAACAGCTTGAATCCTTGAGACTTTGCACCGAAATGACCCAGCTAAATTCTCCTGGGCTCCTGACTCCCCCAGAAACTGTTAAGGTAATAAATGCATATTGTTCTCAGCTGCTAAGTTTTAGGGTAATTTTTATATGCATCCATAGGTAAGTAATATAGCTCTTATGTTAGACCAAGATCCACTGGGTTTCTCACACCAACCCTTCTGCCCTGACTCAAAATCTAATCCTTTTGTCTGGGTGCCTACTCCACGAACCCTTCCGTACTCAGATACTCCTTGAAACTGACTTCACTTCACCCTTTGGAATGTCTATGTGTCATATATGGAAGTAGTCAAAAAAAAGGGGGGGGAAATACCCTGCACATTATTTTCCATAAAACAGTAGTCAGATTTTCAGAATCTAGTGCTTTAACAGCATCGTTTGGTCTCAAGAAAAAAAAAAGGAGTTTATTTGCTGCTCCTAACCTGTTATGTAACTCCCCACCTGCCCTCATTCACACTTTCCAGCAGCGGAGACAGTATATTGTGCTCTAAGGGACAGTTTTGTCTTTGAGAATTGTGCTTTGATTTTCCGTCACTTGATTTTCCTTTATAATGCGCAATCTATTCCACTGTTTATGGCTTCTGGCTCATCCATTTTACAGGTCCTGTGATGATTTAAGATGACATTTGGTAAAGCATAAGGCAGGAAAAGAAAAAAATACTGGAGCCCGTCATATGATCCTGACGAGCTTGGAGCCAGGCAAGTCATCGTTAGCAGGAAATCGTCTCATTTTATTGTGTGATTTCAGAACATGTAAATGTCATGGTGTCCACAACTGCCTTATACACATTTAAAGAAGAATTGGGGCTGTGCATTCTGTTTCAGTCTGGGGACAGTTGAGGCCTCTGAGCATGTAGGCACAGGTGTGGATGATGGAAAGAGAGGTGGGGTCAGGATGCTCTATCTGCCTCTTATTCAGTTTGTTTCTTAATTAATTGAAAAACTACACGTAAAATAAACTTCAAGAGAGATCATTAAAAATTCCTATCCAAAAAAGGGAAAAAATAAAATAAAAGATAAAAAAGTAAAAAGAATTATCTGCTCTTTGAATTCCGTAGCCATGACTTCCCTATGAGATTAGACAGGGTTGAGGTTATTACACGCAGGGAGCCAAAGCTGACTGTCTTGACAAGGGTTATCAGTGGTGCCAGGCTGCCAGGCACTGGACTAGCATCGTCTCAGTTCAAATTCCTCTCTGTTTGTTTATTTGTGTAGTTATTTGCCTGCCAGCACCTTCAATGGTTCTCCTTTGGGAAAAATCACCCTATTATTTGGGGAAATTATTATTTCTCTCCAAACATTCGGTTCTAAAGTGTCTAGTTTCAGTTATTCCTGAGGCCCAGCTGGACCTTTTGTCTTCTGTGTAGAACTTCGTTGACGCTTTCTTTTGTTACATAACATAACCAGACAGTCTCTCCCATGCTGATTAGAACTGAGTTTCTTTAGCAAATGAATCCTGACTCAATTAATTGTGCTAGGTGTTGTGGTGTAAATAAAGAATAGGAAATTATGATCCGCTTGAAACAGAAAACATATGAAAAAGAAAAATCAGATAATTATATAAGAACATATAAATACACCAATAAGCAATTACCAATTATCTGGTGGTATATTAAGTGGTTTCCAGCTACAATGCATTTAAAAAGCAATGTTACATTTGTGAAACGAAATTATTAAAATTGCCACAACACCTGCATGTTAAAAGGCATTTAGTAGTTATGACCATATGCTAAGCACCAAAGCCCTCAGCAGTCAGACACAAGCTATAATAGTGTATTGTAGCCTGACAGTCTGTCACTGGTCTGTGAAAATCTGAGCTCTGCTCTGTTTTTGAATACCTAAAAGTTCAAGTATTATTAAAAACCTTAGTAATCAAAATACCAGCATCTTGACATGGCAGAAAATTTTGAAATATTTGAACAAATAGAAATATGGGAAGGAAGAAAGTATTAAGAAATCAGCATCCTTGTCACATGCATTTAAAAGAGTCAAAAAAAAAAAAAGGAAAGGCTATAGCACCGGAAAAGGCAGTGATGGTTTGGGTTGATCACAGGAGACTCAGTGACTGTCCCTGTCTGGTTTGATCTGCAGTGAACTAAAAATTTTTGCAGCCTGAGAACAGAAGGTAGCTTTAATGTGTCTTTCTGGCAGGTGGTCATATTCTCAAAGTACCATGAGTTTTTCATAGAGCATGTTGAAGAAAATGGCAGTGGCTAATGGCCTGAGTATAACACATAAGAGCCCTGTTTGTAGACACTGAGAAATGACAGCTCTGTGATGTTGTTCAGTGTGAAGATGGAGAATGATAGGGGAGGGGAGCAGAAAGCAAAAGTAAAACTGATCATTATCTCAGACTGCATGTGGAAAATATGGAACTCTACAAAGACAGTTTTTTTCGATGAAAAGCTCATATTTTACAGGCTTCATTGTGTTATTTGAGAACACAGAGGAGCTTTGGGCCACTTTGTAGTCAGGCAATGTGTGTGACATCCTGTGTCCCTAAAAGTAATTATATGGCCTTACCTTTTGGAGAGGAAAGGAGTTTCTAGAATAATGGGTGTATAATAAATATTATATTAATTTTGTACTGGACTTTGAGGGATTCTATATTTGTTATGAATTTGGGTCATCCATGTTCATCTTCTCTTCTAGTCCACCTTTGCCTACAATATCCCAATTAGTTATAATTTGACTATCCCAGGATTGCTGTAGGACTTCAAAGGGAGTGTTGGTGAGGGCTGGGCTAGTCAGTAACAGTTTAAGGAGAAGGTAAGACTTGACTTGGAACTTGATGGATGGAATAAATACAAACAATTCTGAAGAATTAATGCATTGATTGATTCATTTGATAACTATCGAGCACATACAATTTACTAGGCTCAGTTCTAGGTACTGGGAATAAAGTTGCAAATAGGGTAGAATCTCTGCCCTAAAGGTATCCCTGTGCTGACTGGGAACAAAGTACAAGTAGACAAGATGGTGATAAGTGCTCTAAAAAAAGCTAAGAGCCCTGGCTGGTGTAGCTCAGTGGATTGAGTGCCAGCCTGTGAACCAAAGGGTCACCTGTTCAATTCCAAGTCAGGGCACATACCTGGGTTGCAGGCCAGGCCCTCAATAGGGACCTCGTGAGAGATAACCACATATTGATGTTTTTCTCCCACTCTTTCTCCTTCCCTTCTCCTCTCTATAAAAATAAATAAGCAAAATCTTTTTTAAAAAAGGTTGAACACAGGGTGGGAAATTTACACCTCTCTAATCAGCATTTGATCAGGGGCCGGAATGGAGAGAAAGAACAAGGAATGAAAGAACAAGATGCAGAGGTATAGCATTCCAGGAGTTTGTGGGAGAGGATAATGGGAAGTTAATGTTTCATGGATGCAGAACTTGAGTTGAGGATGGCTCTGGAGTTGGTTGTTGGTGGTGATTGAAAACAGTGATGGTACTTATGCCATAGAACTACACATTTAAAATGGTTAATTTTTAAAAAGATTTTATTTATTTATTTATAGAGAGAGGGGAAGGGAGAGAGAAAGAGAGAGAAGCATCGATGTGTGGTTGCCTCTCATGTGGCCCCACTGGGGATCTGGCCCACAACCCAGGCATGTGCCCTGACTGGGAATCGAACTGGCAACCCTTTGGTTTGCAGGCCCATGATCAATCCACTGAGCCACACCAGCCAGGGCTAAAATGGTTAATTTTATGTTATGAATATTTTACCACATTTTTTTGAAAAGTTTTATATCAATATCAGAAAGAGTAGAAAACCAACTCTATGGACTCTAGTTTTAATTGATTATCTATTTACATTTGTGGAGAAAAGGGAAGTTCTGCTAAACTGGTTGCTCACAGATAGCATCTGTGTCAGGAAACAGCGAGTTTTACTTGGATGCAAATTCCAATGCTACACTGGTCCAGAACAAATGCAAGCTTGAACTGATATTAGAATCACCATCACTGAGCCAAAGTCTGCACTGTGACTATGTGAGGAGGTAACTGAATTCACCCTCAAGAGATGAGCCGTAAGTAAAACAGGAGGCCTATTGCTTATCACCATGGCTACAAAATCCTTTGGGCCTAAGGTAGGATTTAGATTCTTCAGAATTGGTCCAGGAGGATGGCTTTGTCTTCAAGTGTAGCAAATCAAAGGGGGAAAGGAAGTCCTAATATGAATGAATATACAGTGAACTAGTTGAGATCTCTAATGCTAAAAGAATGGAGCCTGGCACATCATAAATCATTGACACTGATTTAAAAATGAAGATAAGAAATAATTCCTGCAGATGTTAAACTGTACCTGAACGTAGATTGACTGAAAAGGGAAGTAAAGCATGCTGGATTTGGATTCCATGCATACAGGGGTGGGAACAAGTAAACTTACAGTTGTGAGTAGGCAAAGAGTTTATTCTTGTATTACTATTTATTTATCAAGTATTGTGTCATTTATTTGTATGATTACTATTATTATTTATTTTGTATCCTTACGTACGATTTACCTTTTAGGTAATGAAGGCTGGTAATTTACTCTAATTTGCCCACCCCTGTCTGTACACACACACACAAACACACAATGTCCAGTGTCATAACCTGATTACTCTTTGATGTGTGTAATATGAATTCACCATAAAGACTGGGACAGTGAACATGGAATATTGTTAACCCAAATCTTCTGCCAAGCCCACCATTCATTTTGGGCTCAATTTACCAATTTCCCAAAAAATGATGACAATGGTTGCCCCGTTGACAATGTTTAAGGTCATCGATTTGTTGTAGTAACCCGAGACTCCTTAAAAACAACATATTAAGTATATTTTTAAATGAACAAAAATAGCTACAATTTATTGAGCTTATATGTCACTAATACTGTTGTGTATTTCATGTAATCTCATTTGGTTCCATAAGCATTATTTATGCTCCCACCATCATTGTACAAATGAAAGCACTGAGGCCCAAACAGGCTAAGTAGCTTGGCTTGCTCAAGGTCGCCCAACCTGTAATCAGCAGAACTGGGATACAAATACAGATCCGTCAGACTCCATACCCAGGTTTGCTACAGATTTGTATCAGTGATGTGAAATCGTCCAGTTACTTTTGTGTTAATTAATTCCATTTTAAGAAGCTGCATTTTATTTTTGAAAATGTTATTCCTGACACGTGTTGCCTAGCATTAGTAACACCTCATGTTTGAAAAGTAATTTTTAAAATAGTTTTCATTTCTGCATTTAATTATCACAATGTTGGGAAGGAACTATTTTAATTCCCATTTTACAATAATTAAAATTGAAATGCAAAGATTTTAAGTGTTTGCATAAAGAAACAACTAGCAGCTGACACAGAATTCAAACTGAAATCATCTTACTCTTCAATACACAAGTGGAATCTAGTTTGAGACAGAAAAAAAAGTTGAAAAAAAAAGTAAAATTTCCAAAAACACTTTAAAATAATTTCAAAAGAATATCACCCTCTTTCCAGTCCCCATCCAGCAGAATAACCATTGTTTGCTGTGTACCTCTGATGATTTTAAAAATTGTTAATAAAATACATACAAATTTATATGGCTTTAAATTTGTGTTATTAAATACTATCATGGTATAAATATTACTTATGGTTAGATTTTTTTCTCTTTGCATTATTCCAGATAAATCCAATAGAGCTAACTGATTACTTTTCAAGGATATGGAAGATTTTCCATATTAACATATTTAAAACAAGGACAGGAATTCAATTTAACAAATATTTATGGAGCACTACTATGTACCAGGCTAAGGATATGGCAATGAACAAAAAACAGACAAAAATGCCTTGCCCTTGGACTTCCACAGGTTACCATAGGGTAGCCACACCACTCTTATCATTAACAGTTTTAGTTATGTGTTTGCCAATACAACATATAACTTATTATTTTAATAAATGCATACATTCTCTAGTATAGGCACATACAAATTTATTCAACCATTTATTTACTTTTGATGTTCAGTTTATGCTTTGTTTTGATTTTTATAAT
Source organism: Carollia perspicillata (assembly GCA_004027735.1). Taxonomy (NCBI): domain Eukaryota; kingdom Metazoa; phylum Chordata; class Mammalia; order Chiroptera; family Phyllostomidae; genus Carollia; species Carollia perspicillata. The sequence continues at coordinate 14,836 of PVKM010013222.1, forward strand.
CAAGGTTGCAATAAACACCCATATTACACATATCCAATGTAAGGACATCTTTATTTCCTCTGAAGGGTAGGTCTTTAAAAGTGGGATCACTTATCAAGGGCTAGGTATGTGTAATTTTAAGCTTTTAATAAATTCCTCAGATTACTTCTAATAAACAGTTGTAGCAGTTATATTTTTCTACCAGCTTATAATAATATTGATTTCCCTACATCTTAATTTTAAGTTTTTAAAAGTCTGCCAACTCTGTGTCTCCTCCCAGACCTCATCTTGTGTGTCTTCATTTGCTTGTCTTCCTAACTTAAATCCTTCATAATGAGACTAATTATAAATACAGTGAAAAAAAATTTGCCAAGCCGATAGGCCAAAATAGTTTTGATATTATTGATTTAGTTTGTATTCCTCTAGCTCTTATACTAGAGGTAGTTGAGCATCCTTACACATGTCTACTGACATTTGCATTTCAAATTAATAATAATTGCAAATATTAGAGCCAGGCATTGAAATGTGCATCTCTCATTTTTTCTTTACCACAACTCTATCAGAAAGATAACATTTGCTTCCACCACCCATTTTGCAGATGAGAAAACTGTGTCTAAGAAGTCACAAATCCCAAGGTCACAAAACAGGTGAAGTGGTACAGTGTGGACTTTGAACAAGTCCGATTGTAGATCTTCTGGGCTGAACAACTACACAGACTGCCTCTGCTGCCAGGACCACTTTCAAGCCATTCCCTCCAGTCTGACTCCCTCCCTTTGAGTGGGACCAACTTGGTTAAATTAGCAAATACTTGAAGGGTCCCTTTGCCGAAGACACTATAACAGATGTTATTCAGTGATCTGAAAAAGCAAAGCTTCTGCCCCAAAGTCTTACCGAGGAACCAAAATACATCATATGTAAGGGATATATACGTGTACACATATATCAGTTTTTAAAGAAAAATATCTTTCACCGTCAGCAACTAGGGTTTGTAATTGAACCAATCACATAAAATTCTGCTGCTCCACAGAATTTAAAATACTATTCAGAATAGTGTAGGGAATAATGTGAACAACTCTGGAATGAGAGTTAAAGCTGATTTATTTTTGTACAATAATGTAGGAAATAAGTTACTTTCCATGTCCTCACTAACCCTCTTCTTTATCCCCCAGGTGTGCTCACCGTCCCTGGTACTATCCACCTAGGTAGTGCTGAAGCAGAAGCTCGCTCACTCTGCGCTACCTAAAGCCATCCGCCACAGAGCCCTAATACCTCTGGTCTTTCCTTGCTTCCAAAGTCAAGATCTGTCCATTGACTTCTTCCTCGAAGGCTCTCTAATCACACTTAATACGCCAATCTAAACTCTCTTAACGTGTCCCACCAAATGCTCTGCCAGTAATCCTTTATTGAGGATGCCTCCTGGCCATCGTTCATCAGCTATGCCTTAAGAGAAATGCCAGTTGCCTTTTACAGGGTTAATAGTTAATCCATCAAGATCTGTAAAAATGTGTGTCATTCATTACACGGAGACAAAGATATGCATAATGAAAAGACACACGCACAAAAAGGTGTAGGTCCTTGAACATTTGCTTTCTTTTTCTTTCCCTTTTTCTTGCTTACATCCCTAATCCAGTGTACTTTACGGTCCACATTAGAAGGAACTGAGCCTTCACTCAGCCATTTCCCCTATGCTTTGGAAAGACTCCTAGTTCCTGAAATTTAAATCACTGGCTAGCGGCTTCCTGCCCCGTGGCTTCCCGTCTCCCTCTCGCCTCTCGGCCTCCTCCTTCCTGCCGGGAGCCCAAGCCACTAGTAATGTTGTCCACATCTCTTTGCTGACCGAGGTGGCATCCAGATTCCGAGGTCTCGCTTCTTGATGTAGTGTCGCTGAACCCCAGTACCTACACCCTTCCTCCCAATCCTCCCCATGGACCCAATCGCGCCGCTCTAGGAGGAGCCTAAATATTCTCTTCTCCCCTAGTTGCAGGGGATTGTGGTGCGTAAACAGGATTAACTCTCTCGCTCCCAGCTGCACTGATCTACTCGCGGCCTTCGGGCCGGAGGGAGCCCGCTGGTGCTTGGAGGACGCAGCGTTGGGAGCGGGGGATGGGAAGGCTCGGGACCTCGCAGCTGTCCCTGTGGTGCACCTCCTCTCCGAGTAGGGCGGGAGGTCACAGGCTCAGGAGCTGCTCCTCAAAAGCCCGTGAGGACTGCCACTACGGTGCGGGCTACTAACAGCAGCCGCCCCTCCGCCTCCTCCTACTCCCTCCCGCGCTTCCCCTCCGCCCATAGCGCTCCAGCCACTCGGTGGCAGCCCCCGCTCTCCTCCTCCCCCCGGAGTCACCGCGCCCGCCTTGAGCCCAGCCATGGGGGACCTGCCCGGCCTGGTGCGCCTCTCCATCGCTTTGCGCATCCAGCCCAACGACGGCCCGGTCTTCTTCAAGGTGGACGGGCAGCGCTTCGGCCAGAACCGCACTATCAAGCTGCTCACCGGCTCCTCCTACAAGGTGGAGGTCAAGATTAAGCCCAGCACGCTGCAGGTCGAGTGAGTGCGGGAGCGCGCTGCGGATGCGTGGTCCCCCTTGGGGTCAGCGCAGAGGATCGAGGCCCCCGGGACGCCTGAGCCTCCCGGCACCCTCTTGGCTCGCGCCGCACCCAGCGGGACCCAGAGGTGGGGGGCAAAAGTCAGCTCCATTTCCCTGGGTCCCCTCCTCTGTCTTACTTTTGTCTTTCCTTTATTCTGGCTTCCGTCCACCCATCTCGGGATGAAACGTTTAAAACAGCCACAGGAAGCCAGGGGTTCAGCGTTGTTTTTGTTTGTTTGTTTGTTACTAGTAAATTTTTTCATCCCTTCTGTCCAACCATCAGCGCGGATCCCCCAGGCGCCCGGGGTGGTGCAGATGGGGGCAGCTCGCCACGGGGATTCACCTTCCGCAATCCCGGACCTCGGCTCTCTCTCGGGTCCTGGCTTCCCTCCCCGATCTGCCCACGGGCTGAAGAAGGGAGGAAAGCTGAGGAATGAAGTGTAAAGGTGGAACGGGGTGATTATCGGGGCTCCCTGAGGATGCTTCCCACTCCTCCATTTGCCCTTACGTGGCTGTGGACCACGGGGATGGAAGCGCAGCCACAAGTCAGAGCTCAGCCTTCTCTGCTTAGCCTCGTTTGACGATGTTGATGATGGTTTTCTGTGTCTGGTGTTTTTCTATTTCTCCTGAGTTGTCTGTTCAGCCCGGTGATGGTGCCTGGGATTAGCAACATCCTTACAACAAAAAGATGTTGTGTGTGTGTTTTTTTTTAGTTCATTCGTGTCAGGGATTATTCCTCCCCTATCCCACAGCTGATGCGCCTAGCAGTGGTGTGGGAGGGTGCAGTAGTTTATGAGGAAGTACCCAGGAGTGAAGTGCTTTCTTTACCCCTCAGCCTCCTCCTAAGCATGATGTGAAGTCCAGCCTGGAAGGAGGAAACATCAGCCTTTATATCATCCACCGTACACTGAGCTGGGAGGTGGGCAGGGTGTGCTTTGACTCCACCAGACACCTTTTACAGCTTCCGTGTCCATCTGTTGTTGTAAGTCAGTAAACTGGAATTGGCCTCCTAGGTGCCAGGCCCTAATGCGAGGACATAGGACCAAACCTGGGGTGTGTGGTGCTCCTGGTTCATTCATTTGTCAGTATCCCATACAGCTCCATGAACTCCTTACCTTCACATTTCCCCGTGTTCTGTGTGTCTCCACGTGATCCAGACTTTTTCTTTCCTTTCTTTCCAGGTAACCTCTCAAATTATCTATTCTTTATGCCATTTTCTTCAGGGTAGTTCTCTATTTTTCAAGCTAATCTAAAAATAAATTTGTATTAATGACAAAACTATTTTTTTCTGGTTACACTTTAATTTTTTATCAAGGGGATTTTGATGCCCATAACCCAGTGGTTCTCAACCTTACCTACAGTTTAGAATCACCTAGAGAATCTTAAAATAAATTTACCGGTGCCCAAACACCCCAGAACAAGTGAATCTTAATCTCTGTGGGGTTTGGGATGGGGATGGGTATAGGCAGGTTTTAATAGTTCTTCAGATGAGAAACTAAAGAGGAGGACCACTGAGAGTCTGACTTGGCCTTGTGCAAATACTCCAGATGAGAACGCTGTCAGTTCAGAGAGATTAAGTAGTTGGTCTAAGGTCATATGACTGGTTCCTAAACTTTCAGAACTTTCTATCATGCGTAATGTCTCCTTTAGTCATACCCTGTAGGGTTCTTGCCTAGGGTTGTGGTCAAGACCAGGACCACAAGCGAATTCCTATCAAATGTGCTCAACTCACATCCATTGCAGGAATATTTCCATTGGTGGCGTGGTTGTCCCACTGGAACTGAAGTCAAAAGAGCCTGATGGGGACAGAGTTGTTTATATGGGCACATATGATACAGAAGGTGTGGCCCCAACCAAGAGTGGAGAACGACAGCCCATCCAGATCACCATGCCGGTAAGGCCTGCTTGGGGGCCCAGGGTGTGGCACATGGGCAAATGGAAACCACAGGAAAGGATCCCTCTTTCCCCTTAAGGAAAGTAGAAAATGAAATATTATGGAGGTATGAAATATTTAAATTCATGGTTTCACATTACAATCTATTTGTTTATGATATCCCAATGTAACTAAATAATCCATACTTCTCCAAAGGTCAGATCCATACAAATTTTTATATGAGAAAATTTTTAAGGGTCTTTTTATACTTTCTAATGTATTCCATTGATCTGTCTATTCTTATGCCAGTACTGCATTGTTTTAAGTACATTACTTTTTAATATGTATTCATATATTTTGGAACCTTACTCACCGTGCTTACTAAAATTTTTCATTTAATGATCTTGTGTTTTTCAGATAGAAAGTCATAATCTACATATAACTGTCATTTTCTGATTTTTTCAGATAGAAAGTGATAATCTATATATAACTGTCATTTTCTGGCTAATGTTTCTAGAATAATTTTGCATGCCAGAGGTGATAAAGGATATCCTTGTCTCCGTAGTTATACTGTTAGGTACAATGCTAGTTTCAAATATTTATTATGTTAAAACATCTGTTTTTCTAGTTCACTAAAAGATATTTTTAAAAATTGGATGTATGAAATTTCTTCTAATTCCTTTTCCCTTCTATGGAGACAATTTATCTCCTTTGATATATTAATGTAATAATTATATTACATTACACTTTAAAATACTAAACTATCTTTATTTTCTAAAATAAGTCCTCCTTAAACATCATGTATTATTTTTAATATATTCCTAATTGAATATGCTCATATTTTATCTAAAATTTTTTAACTTTTATTTTACAAGGTTTTTTGAAATTTCTTCACTTGTCAGCAAATACGTGATGATTTCCTATATATTAGTTACTGGGGGAAAAAGTGGTAAACAAGATAGATATCCCTAGCTTTATGGAGTTTATAATCTAGAGGAGCAAAACATAATTTATACCTGGTTATCAATAATGAAGCAAATTATTATTATACAAAGTGTAGTGAAAAACAATGGTGTTGCGAAGCACGTACAAGGGGTCTTATCCTAGTTTAGGATTTTGAGGATGGCTTTCTCAAGGATGAGCTAAAGGACAAATAAGAGTCTGGGGAAGAGGGAGCATGTGAGGAAAGAAATGCTACTAAGGACAAGAGGGTAATGTGTGCTAGTGAATGAGCCCAACATGTCTGCCGTAGAGAATGAGGCAGAGACTGGCTTGTGATAAAGCTGGAGAGGTAAGTAGGGGATAGATGTTACAGGACCTTTGCTTTTAGGTTTATCCTAATGCCTATAGGAATTCATTGAAGGTTTTAAAATCGACTTTGATATAAATTTACATATAAGAAAATGCACCAATTTTAAGTGTATACTTCCAGAGGTTTTGAGAGATGGATACTACTGTACAGTCACTGCCCTGGTAAAGATATAGAACATTTCTGTCACCTGGAAAAGTCCTTCATGCTCATTTGTAATCAGTCTCCCAATCCTAGCCCACCCTTAGCTCTTTGTCTCAATAACTTAGTTTTAACTTCTAGAATTTCATTTAAATAGAATCATGCTGTTGCGTCTGACTTCTTTCACTTAGCATAATATTCTTGAGATACATCCATGTTATTGCATGAATCAGTCGTTGGTTCCTTTTATCATTAAGTAGTATCCATTGTATGAATATACTGCAGTTTATTTAAATGGACATCCAAGTTATTTTCACCCTTTGGTATTATGAATAAAACTTCTATGAACACTTGAGTGTAAACTGTAGTGTGAACACCTTTTCATTTCTTTTGAGTAAATACCTAAGAGGAGATTTCATGAGTCACATGGTAAGTATATGATTGACTTTATGAGAAATATCCAAACTGTTACCATTTCATATTTCTACCAGCAATGGATGAGAATTTTAGTATTAATTATGTATCAGTCTTTTAAATTTTGATATGCAAAAGACCTAGAAGAGCCGAAGAATTTTCTTTCATGATCTATACTGTAGTCTTTAAATCAGGTTGCATACACCTTCTGGCTTTGTTTATTCCAAGTTATTCTGGCTACTCTAGGCCCTTTGCATTTTTGTATAGATTTCAGAATTGTCAGTTTCTCCAAAATTGGGATATTAATTGGTTTTGCATTATATTTGTAGGTTAATTTGAAGACATTTGACACTTTAATATTGAGCTTTCCAATACATAAATATGAGATCTCCATTTACATTGTTTAAAATTTATCTATAATATATTACAGTGTTCCTGTACATATTTTTATATTTTGTTAAATTTATTAGCATTCAGTTTTTCAATACTAAGAATGAATTTAGATGTCGGGTTGTTTTTGTTTGTTTGTTTGTTGTAAACTCCTTTTATCAGGTTAAGGAATTTCCCTTCTATCCTTAGTTTACTAGGAGTTTTTATCATAAATTTGTCGTCAAATGTTTTCAAGTATGTTTTTCTTTGTCTTTTGAGATGACTGTATGATGTTTTCTTTTTTATTCTGTTCTATGGTGAAGTATATTGTTTTTTGCAGTGTTAAAACAACTTCGATGCCAAAATTAAATACCATTTAGTCACGGTGTATTCTCTCTATATATGACTGGATTTGATTCATTAATACTTTGTTGAAATTTCTTACATCTATGTTTCTTAAGGATATTGATTTGTAGTTTTATTTTCTTGTAATGTCTTCATCTAGTATTGGTATCAGATAATATTGGCTGTATAAAATTGTGTAGAATTGATACTATTCTTCTTCAATGTTGGATAGAATTCACCAATAAAGGCACGTGTTTTGCTTTGTTTGAAGGTTTTTAGTTACAAATTCAATTTCTTTAGTTGATATTGGGCTACTCAGGTTTTATTTCTTGAGTTAATATTTGTAATTTACCTTAGATGCCATTCATTTATATCAATTCTGTTGTCAAATACATTGGCTCACAGTTGTTGATAATAATTCCCCACTGTGCTTTAATGTTTAGGATCTCCAATGATGTCCACTATTTCATTCTTAATTTTCGTAATTTGCCTTTTTAAATCTGATTAGCCTAACTAGAGACTTATCGATTTTATTGGGCTTATGAAAACCCAGCTTTGATATTGTATGTTTCACTGTCTGTTTTTCTACTTCATTGATTTCTGGTCTTATCTTTATTTCTTTTCTTTTTGGCATTGAGAACTTTTAATTGAATTATAAGACATATATATGCATAATGTTTATGTGCATTTTATGTATATATAAAAATGATCCCTTCACATATTGCACTATTCTGGTTTTCAGGAGTTTGACTATGATACACCTAAGTGTGGTTGGTTGTACCTCTTTTGCTTGGGGTACATTGAGATCCTTGAATCTATAAAGTATAGGTTTTTATTTTTTATGAAATTTGAATTAGTTTTAACAATTATTTTGTTTAAAAAATTATTCGACTCTATTCTCTTTTCCCCTTGGCATGTAGCACACCAACTAACTATACATACATCTGACAGCTTGGTGTTGTCCCACGGGTTTTGTAGGTCCAGTTTAATTCTCTTCAATTTTCCTCTCTGGTTCTTCAGATTAGATCATTTCTAGTGGTGTGTCCTCACGTATGCTAATTATTTTCTTCTGTTATTTCAAGTCTGCTATTATGCTTATCTTCTTATTTTTTCTATCACTTTTTTTCAGTTCTAGAATATTTATTTGTAATTTTTGTAGTTTCCATTTCTTGAGATTCCTTATCTTTTTGTTTATTGAAATCATGTTCCCCTTTACTTCCTTGAGCAGATTTATAATTTCTGGTTTTAAGTATTGGTCTGGGAAATCCAACATTTGGCTCCATGTAGAGTAACTTACTATGGAATACATTTTTTTTCTTGAATATGGGTCATACTTTACTGTTTTCTTACAAGCTTGTTAATATTTGATTAGAAACTAAACATTGTAGATAATATATTACAGATTCTAGTTTCTGCTTTATTCATCTGAGGATCATTATCTTTATATAGTCTAGCATCCAAAAAACATTCCTGGACTCAAACAACAAAGTCTGTCTTGCCAACAGTGTGTAGCAGCTGATGTGTCTACTTAGTTGTTTCAACTTCTAGTTGCTAATTTTCTAGCCTAATCCCTTGTGCTGGTGGAGTTTAGCAGATGACCAAGGAATTATCATATTTTGCCATGTATTTTGTGCACCCATGTTTTTGGCCCAAACTTTTAGGAAAAAAAATCTTTTATTTTAACTTTTTAATTCAACTATTTATTTATTTATATTTAGAGGCAAAACCCATTATCTTATCCCAGGGCATTATTTTGCATATGGATATCGTTATTGCTTTCTAGAGTTACACTTTTAACACATAAGCATAAATAAAATAATTAAAAATGGTTATGTAGATACGGAATTAATGCTACCCCTGTATAACATGCATCTTTATTTTTCCCTCAAAGATTTGGGCAAAAAATTGTGCATTATACACAGCGAAATACAGTAGATGATTTATGCTAAGATTTTGGGATTCATCCGCCCTGAAGTCCCCTAAATTTTCATCTGCTCTGCCAGTCCTGAGCCGTTTGCCTAGACATTTCAAACAAGTAAGGCTTTAACTTAAGTTTGGGAATGCAATCAGAAAGGAAAAAAAGACATTGAATTTACAATACTTATTCAGTGTAATTTTCTCTTTCAAGGATTGACTCTTTACCGGTTTGTCTGCTTCTTCAGTAGGGCCCTAGGCTGTCCCCTTCCCACCAGCCCATACACGAAGATAGCCAGCAACCATGCCAGAGTTATAGTCAGATTTTTGGTCTCACCACTGCTGCAGCCCCGCTGCTTCCAGGATTTTCCTGAAATATTTCCACTGCCCCGCCATTCCCGAACACTGTCTTCTGCTGCTTCTAGCAGATAAAGCTGTCGTTTTCTTCTGCCTGACCTGCAGGGGATTGAGTGGTGCCCTCAGCCAAAAAATCAGAAAAGCAGTCCTTACCTGTTGTGGTTGAGGTCTTCCAAGGTGACTCTGCTCTGGTTTCTGTCCTGCTTTTAGTTACTTTTTTGAAGTTTCAGTTTTTGTTGATATTTTATCAGATTTTATAATTATATGTGTAAGGTTCACCAACAATTCCACTCCACCACTTCTCCCCTTTTTAAAAACCTCCAATGAACAGTGTTGGAGTTCGTGTTCTGGATACTGTGGTAGGATTTGCGTGTTGTGAAAAACCAGGCCAGTGGCCATGTGTAAAACGGGAAAGAGACAGAGAGGTGAGGACAAATTAGAAGGCTTTCGAGGACTAAGTTTTGTTGTCAGGTTTGATAGCTTTATAAACGAATTGGGAACATTTCCATAGTTTGTGTTCTGAATCAATTATAATAGCGTTAAGACTTGGCTGTTACTTGAAAGTCTGACAGAATTTCCCCATAGAAGTCATATCCAAAATAAAGCTGTTTGGAAGAAATATCTTTAACTTTTAATTTAGCCAAGAGCTTTTGCTTTTAGGGGGCTTTGTTAAGTCCATTTTAGTTGTTTTTCTGAAAAAAACATCTATTTCTAGAGTTTTAAAATGCATGTTTGGACCTCTAGGAAACTATTTCAAATCACAGAGCTAATAAAAAGTGGTTGGATCAAAATAAATCTTCTATAGAAAAGAAGCATTCTTCTACTCTCAGTATGTCAAGAATAGCATACGTAATTAGAGTTGAAAAGAAATATTAACTTGAAGCAGAACTGCAAATACCAAAGTTATCAGAATTTTAATGAAATCCAGAGGGCAGGTGAGCTAACTTGGATGTTCATTCTTTCACTAAACTTGTTCTGAGCACTGGGTCAAGTGCAGAAGAGGCCGCCATAAATGAGACCGTACCCTCTCTTCCAAGTGCTCAATTTCCCCTCCTTCTCTGCGTCAGTCACCGGTATGAACTGGGGACCGGAGCTTAACTTCCTCCATCTACTTCCTGAGGCTGCTACTCCCTCCTCAGTCTCTGGTCTTAGAAGGACCAGGAGGGTACTGCTTTTGCTATAGGTATAAACAGAACACCGTGGAAAAAGATTAACTCAAGCATTTGGAAAGGACTTGATTAAAAACTTTTTAATTGGATCTGTAAGGTGAGAATTTCTGCATTATTCTGAATGGCTGAAGTACAGATATTTTTTTTAATGTGAGAATGATTCAGACTTAGTCATGAAAAGAAAGATTTGTGACTTACGGGAAGTCTGCATTGCCTGTACAGGTATACACTAGAAGGCTGATGAGCCCTTAAGTTAACTAGATGCTTTGGGGGTATGTTGTGGGGAAAGGGTCTGCAGTCTCTGTGCTGTGACTCACAACGGGAGTTCGTACACAGAAGCTCCATGTCTAGAAGAAGCAGGTGTTTGATAATTGGTTGTTCCAACAGCTTTTAGGTTGAGCACTGGCCGCGCATTTGTACCCTATCTGTAATAGAGTTAGTCTAAGGAAAACAATTGAAATTAGAGATTTCCTTATCAAGTCAGCAACTCTAAAGTTAAATTCCAATTTCATCCTAGTAGTTAAAGCCTTTGTAGCCTTTTACCTTATTTTATGATTTTTGGCACCAGTGTTTCAAAGCATAGCTATTATAATTTACAGGCACTACCACATTTATATAGGTTACAAGGAAGTCTAGGGACGTCCAAGTAAATCAAGTTGGTGAATCAAGGGAAGCTGAATTAACTATATCTGAGAAATTTCTTATGAATCTAAAGTTCAAAACACATAATACTTCAACATACATATTTTTAAAAAATTGCAGTCATTGGATAAATGATGCTGAGATAATTGGCAATTTGGGAGAAACATCACTGTTGTTCTTTCCTGATATTATACTCCCAAATTTCCAGATGGATCAAGGGATTATCTGTAAAAAGCCAGCTTTAAAAAAAAATTGAAATTGCCCTGGCTGGTGTAGCTCAGTGGATTGAGCACGGGCCTGTGAAGCAAAGGGTCACCAGTTTGATTCCCAGTCAGGGCACATGCCTGGGTTGCAGGCCAGGTCCCCAGTAGGGGACACATGAGAGGCAACCACACATTGATGTTTCTCTCCCACTCTTTCTCCTTCCCTTCCCCTCTCTCTAAAAATAAACAAATAAAAATAAATTGAAATAAAAATAATCTAAAACTAAAAGAAATGGAAGAAATCCAAAGGTCAAAATTAAGAGCTTTGATTATACACAAGGTAAATTTTTTCTGTCAAATATCATAAACAAAGGTAAATTAAATTTTCATTAAAACGTGGTTTAAATTAAAAGGCAAATAACAATTGGAGAAAAGAATTGTTCATAACATGGATGGTCACCTAAACTGCATTGCCTTGACCCTGCAGACACTGCTGCCACCCTTAGTTAACTCTCCTCTCCGCAGCCCTTTGCTGCCACTGAAGCTCGAGTCCGGAAGTAGTTAAATGCCCTCTGACTCAGGCCAATGACAGTGATCTCTATTCAAATAATTCCACTGCCTCTGGTACTGGGAGTTAATAAACCAATACCTCAGCTCTAAAAGCTCTGAACTCCTACTTCAAATAGCGATGTTGACTCGTGTTTTAACATGACTAATTCCCACTTCTCCCAAGGAGAAAGTCCAAGTGGACATTCTGTCTGCACAGATCATCATAACCGTCCCCTTTGGTTGGCCGTCTTCAGTGGGAGACTTGGTGGGAGGTGAGGGAGTAAGGCAGGGAGGCGTTTGGGTTTGTCTTGGGGCTGGGTGTGCAGAAGGAGGTAATCTTGCCCGTGTACACACAAATAATAAAAGTTGTTCCCCAAGTCAGCTCTGTCTTGTCATTTGGCAAGGTCTCTAACTTAATATACAAAGAATTCTTAGAAGCCTATAAAAAAAAGATAGCCATAGGATGTGGGAAATAGAGAAATAATTTTTTAAATAAATAGAAAAATAATTTAAAAACTAAATGGACAATTCACAAAAGAAGTACACATGTGGCAAATGGCTTAATTTAACTATGATTTAAAAATACACATAGTGCAATGTCAAGTTTTACCTACAAAATAGATGAAATATTAAAAATACCAATTTTTCAGTGCTGGTATTTTCTTTATGAAATATAGCGATTTTTATAAATCAATATTGTACTCTACAGGCTTTCTAAATTCACATATGAATTCTTGCAGCTTTTTGTTAGATTGCTTACTACTTTCTCCAAGCATAGTTGTATATATGGGAATAGAGACACCTTGACTTCCCTTGTTTCCCTCTTGCCTTAGGTTGGAGGCTCAGACCTCCAATACAGTGCTGAATAGGAGTAGTAGGAGCTGGTAACCTTGCCTTTTTTTTTTTTTTTACAAGGAAAGGACTGAGTCTCTTACCATTAAGGATGATGTTAATTATAGGTTTGTTTTTTTTTTAAATCAGTGCTCTTTAATCAGATTGAAAAACTGTCTTTCTATTCCTAGTTTGCTAAGAGTTTTCATCATGAATGAATGTTGAATTGCCAAATACTCTTTCTGCATGTATTGATATGATTATATGGTTTTTCTCCTTTATTTTGTTAATTTGATGAATTACATAGATTTTCAAATATCGAACCATCCTTGAGTTCCAAGGATGAATCTCTCTTGATCCAGATGTACTGTCCTTATTATATATTGCTGGATTTGATTTACCAATATCTCAAACATATGAAAATTATAAGCAAATTTTATGCTTAAGTCCATGAGGAATTTCCATCTATAATTTCCCTCTACTTGTAACATCTTTGTCAGGTTTTGGTACTAGGGTAACATTGGCTTCATAAAATGAATTGAAAATGGTTTTTTACTCTGTTATCTGAAAGAATTTGTGTATATTTTTCCCTTCACCCTCTGAATTGATCAATGAAGCCAATTGTTGAAGTTTTCTTTCTGGGAAGATTTTTAATGACAAATTCAATTTCTTTAGTAGATAAAGAAATCTACTAAGTCTAAGATCTACTGATAGTTTGTATCTTTCAATTTGTCTTTTTCACTAAATAATTGGTGTAAGGTTGTTCCTAATTTAAAGTCTATGGGGTCTACAATAACAGTGCCTCTTATTTCTGACCTTGGTAATTTGTTTTTTTTTTTCTTAGTTTTGTTACGAAGTTATCCATTTTAAAGGCATTTTCAAAAAAACAGATTTTAGTTTTGCTGACTTTTCTTTATAATTTTTCCTTACAGTTTTTCTTTGTAGTTTTTCCTTTTCTATTATATTGGCATGCTCCTTATTGCCTTCCTTCTCCTTACCACTGGAGTGGCTGCACTTACAAGGACAACAGCATTGCCAGCTGTTGGAGGGGATGTAGAGCAACTGAAACTCTCGAATTGCTGGTAGGAGTGTAAAATGGCACAATCACCTAGGAAAAGTTGGGCAGTTTCTTACAAAGTAAGAGATGCTTTATAAGACCCAGAACTTTTAGCCCTATGTATTCAGCTAAGAGAAATGAAAAACATGTATTTCATAATAACACTTGAAGTATTGCAGGAGTAGAGGAGTTTGGAATCTAGTGGGAATTAATGGGTCACACCACACTAAAGTCACAGATGCTTATTTATACTGAATTTGTATAGTAATGAAGTAACACCACATTTTTTCAATATAATAAGCTTGTTCTGTGCTCCCAAGTCAATGGATTTCTGAAGGATTTGTTATTGATGAATACCACATGTCTCCATTGGAGGTGGGTGGCATGGTGAATACAGGGAAGTACTCTAGGGTTCTAGGCCAACAGGTCGTAAGACCACAGAAACTGTTTAAAACAAGCTCTTCAGATTACTCATTTATTACCGGGGACAACAAATATGTCTTTTGCCCTTGGTATCTGATGGCTTCTCTTTCACATTAGTTGTGAAATAAAAATGTACCAGGGCTTGCAACGTGTAAGGACACTGTAGCAGATGTCCAGGTATGTAGTAGAATGTTATTTTCAAAACAAAATAGACTGGGTGATTTAAACAACAAACATTTATTTCTCATAGCTCTGGAGGCTGGAAGTCTAAGGTCAAGGTGCCAACAGGTCTGGTGTGTGGTGAGAGCATGTTTCCACATTCATAGACGGCTGCTTTCTTGCTGTGTCCTCACACGGAGAGAGGGAGAGAGATTAATCCTATTCATGAGGGCTCCACTCTTGTGACCTCTGAAAGGCCCCACCTCCAAATACCACACATTGAGGACTTAGGCTTGAATATTGGAGGAATTCACAGATTCAGTCCATAGCAGAACCCTAAAGCATTCAACAGGCAACAGTCCATGTATGTTCTCACTCAAGGAGAAAAAAGAAAACACCAATCATCAACTCTTAGTCTTTTGCTTATGTAGACAGTTTGGTACAGTGATGACAGTTCCTAGATAGGAATTAAGAAACCCAGGGTCTTGACCTGCCCCTGTCCTTAGCTGGCTTCCTAGCCGGAACCAAGGGCAAGTCACCTGACCTCTCTGAACCTTAGTAAAATGGAGATGTTAAAATCAGTCACAAGACCAATGTGGAATGACATATGAGAAAGTGTTATATAAAACAAATAGTTTCTATAAAACAGATAGTTTATATAACAAATACAAATGCACAAATTTATACCTGCCTAAACTACATCACCCACGGAGCCTGCCTGGGTAAACTTTCCTTGGAAAGCACAGATGGGCTGGGAGTGAGTAAAGATCCCACGTAATTGCTTCTGTTCTTCAAGAAGAATATCAGCTTTTAAGATTCCATCTGTTCTTAGCCGCAGGAGAAGAAATTCTGAGCTACATGGTGAGATGCACAGAAAATAGAACTCCAGGAGAAAGAATAGGGAGAAACAAGGCTACTGGGAAGTGAAAACAACTGAGGCATGGTAAAGAGGAAAATACGTGCATAGTTAGTCCAGTTAAGTTTACTACACCATGCCCTCGGGCCCAGCATTAGAAAAGGGGAAATAAACCCAAAATATGAGGCACCTCATCCGCCATTTGTTAGGCTAGGAGTGTTGCTGTCAGCAGGTTCCTATTTTGGTCTGTTGTGTTACTGAGAATTCAGAGGCTGAGACTTTCTTAGTTTTAAGGTTATTCAGACGTAAGTTTCTTCTTACCTGTGGTCATAATTATCTTAGATTGTTTTTTGTTTTTTTCTTGCAACCAACTTTAGTCTGTTTCCAAAAAAGGCCTCAGCATTGTTTCTTCTACTTACCTAGCATGGTGTCAGGTTCCTTCCCTCAAAAGGTTAGCTAGTGTTTGTAACATATTTTTGCAACTTAATTTAATCAAATTGCACTTAAAATGTGTAATGCCCTATGCTGGTCAACAATAATAAGTAATACTAAG